>WBNM01000065.1:120048-376951 GCA_013399055.1 Ramphastos sulfuratus | reverse complement strand
AACTGCTAACAGGTATGAAAATACGTTGAAAGAGATTGAAGAATGATACTCACCAGAAGTCACGGTGTATGAGCTGGTTTTATTGACAGCCTTCTGTAGAACAGGTTTAGGAAGAGTAGTGTTGCACATGTTCCAAAAACACGCTCTTGTAAGTTCTAACAAGTTTTTGAACTCATCTGCAGAAATAACTGGAGGTTGTTTGGTCAATTCCTTTCTCTCTGTAAAAGAAACAGCAACACTACTGCATCTGCTAAGTAACAAAGAATAACTAGAGCCTGTTAAAAAAACAATCAAATACAATTCCCACCCCAAAACAATTACGTAAGCAAGCTGACACTTACTATTGTACCTTTAAGCAAGGCATGGATGGTATATTTCATAGGCAAGTCAATAAACTGACCAGTGAGACTAGCTGAAATCATCTGGGAATCAACTTTTCACAGTCCTTTAATTTCTGTGTATGTGTTTTTTCTGATTACATCCAGATTGAAATTCCTCCAGAGACAAACATCTGAACATCATGAGCTTGGTGAAAAGCTCCACTCTGCAGAACCTCCTACCCACCCACTTTCAGTGCTGTTGCAGGAGCATGGTTCAATATAAATAACAGACTGTTCTGGTCTTTAGTCAGACCCCAGAAGGGTCAGGTATTTCTGATACGAATGAGGATAACTAACAAATCCCAACTGCTCCTATTTAGTCTTCTGCCTAATGGAAAAAGGTAACTCTCTCAAAATAAAACACAAGCTCTGAAGTGGCCCCAAGCTCAGGGTTAAAGAAGACAGGCAGCTGAGAATGAGGGCAAACTGACAGGGATGGGGGATGGACTATTAGCTGAAATCTTATTTTCCTTAAGCTGGTATTCTGTTAATGATAATACATTCAAATTATCTTCACAGTATGCCATTTCCAATAATCCAGTCAATCTCTCAGAAGCATTTTTCAGTTTAATTGAGTCTCTTATATCAATGGACTTAGAAAAAAAATCAGAACAGCTAAATGTACTCTGCAAAGTGATGAATATCTACAGAGGATGACCTTTCGGTTATTATTATGAATGATCTATCATGATGCATGTAACACATCTCCAAGGCATACTTCTCCTCTACTGTTTAAGATTTCTACAAGACAGAATAAAATAAAGAAAGCTCTGAAAACCTCAAAACAAGATTTTTTTTTTTTTTTGTAGAAGTCACATCTGACATTAAGGGGCATTTGGAGGGGGGAAACAACAATGAAAAAAGAGAAGTTAATTACTAGAGTATTCCAAAACGATGCTCAAACACTCAGAGCATTAGTGTCACAAATAAGCAACAAGTTTAAGTTCAGCATTCTATTTTCCTCCATATTTAAAAGTCACAAACTGACACACAAGCATGGATACACTAAAAAGGTTTCTTTTTAAAGCTCCACTCTTTTCTTCACAAATTTATTAAGTGTCCTTGGTTTTGCAAGGTGAGCCATCAAATTCAGTTTGAAATAAAGACCTGTTTAAATACTAGTTTGAGAACTGCCAGTGGTCTCCTCATTACTTACTGAGATACTCCTTCAAGGCAAGCACTTGGAGATGTGACAGTTTCTTTTCTCTCTGTACAATCTCCTCTCCACAGAAACATGGCAGACACTTGATAAAGTCAGCAACATGAAAGCCTGTAGAGATTAAGAGAAATTAATTATTAAGATTCTCTTACAACACTTGAGACACCAAGTCATTACTTCTTGAAAGAAGACAAACTTATCAGACATAAAAATTTCCTATTTAAAAGGCAACCAATGAGTAATCAAACAACAAGAAGCATGGGTAATCATATAAAAAAAATTAATTACAGTTGAACATCATGGGGAAAACTTGGAATAGATATCTGACCACAGTTTTTGAATTTCTGTACAAAAATCAATACAACAGAATCCCCATGACTGACATCTAAAGAACATAAAAAGATATAAAGTTTGACACCAGGAAAGAAAATTTTCTCCCAACATATGGTCAAGGACTTTCCATCTTCTGACACAGTACTAATGGGATTTTAATTAGGACAAATGGTAAGCAGTCAGTCGTATCACACATGGATTTATTTCAATAACAAGGAAGTAAGTGGATAAGATGCAGGTCACTGCACTCTGCTTTGTCAGTGTTATTGAGAGCAAATACTAGATAACTTTGCTAATCTGTGTTATGTGTAGCTGTAATAGGATAACTGCTCTAAGGTAAATGCCTACATACACACTCTTACATAGAGGAGCAACTATGACATGAGTGCTAGCTCTTATCCCCACCATCTTGCAGTTATAAGGATATCTGCAAATTTGATTTGCATTATTATCTGGATGTCCCTTTACATTAAAAAAATTTACAACTAATCTTAGTTATGAGATAATATTGACTACAGTTTTATGTAGTCGATTGAAAAGATACAGTAGTAGCAAGTTGTGCAAGTNGGGGCTCCAGAACTGTACTGTATTGTACTATCAATTTGAAAAAAATATTGCTGGAAGAATAGATATTAACCAAAATGTAACAGTCCTTGTTTTCACTCCTTTAAAGCAGACTGGAATGAATTAAAGGAACATATAAATTTTAGCAGCATTTGCCTGCATTCAGATATTATTAATAACTCTTACTTGACTCTCTTTCCTCTGTTTTTGTCTTCAGCTTTCCATTTGCTGCAGAAAGAGTGGCCATACCATTGAGCTGGCTAGCTGAATGAATCAAGGTTGCTTTACATCCTCCAGAGCCATTGCCTTGTAGCAAGAAATAATATCGGCAAGATTCTCCTTTCAGCTCAATTTCTGGAACTTAAAACAGATCAGGACGGAACAGTGAAACACCCTTAGGAAAACAACTTTAAAACAAGCTATAATCCACTCAAAATTATTTCACTGGCTCTCTTCTGTTCTGTGGCAATTTTACTACCATTACCAATCTTACTACTGTTTTGGGGGGACACACTGACTACAGCTGGCATCTACCCTTTAAGCTTAAAAATGAAGGGCAAGAGAAGGAGATACAAGACTGAAGATGAGTCGAATATGCTGCTGGCTTAAAGCTAGCATGCTACTAGCAGCAACTCCTGCCGCTGTAGCAGGGGCCAGCTTTCTAATGTAGGCTATAAAGTACATCTGGAAAGGAGTCAACAGTATAGCCCCATAAGGAAGAAGTACATTGCCAATCACCAGTTAAGCACATTGGCTCTTAGGTGGAGGTGCTCAGCATTTCCTGATGTTCTATACTTGCCCAGGAAGAGGCTGAAATTAAATGCAAGTGCGCTGAAGAGCTTCTGGAAATGCTTAAGTGAGAAGGAAAGCAACTAAGTGAAGCACACTGGCTTTCCATCTGCAGAAGCAAATCTCTTTGCCCAGGTGCATGGCAGCTGCATCTTACCTGAGAGATAAGACAGATAAATGGTTTAAAGGAGATGTGGAGATGTATTGCTTCCCTAAAGCTTACCACAACATTAATATCAATTTTCTTCTATGAGTCTGCATAGCTGAAGTCTGTATCATGAAAGTTACAATCACTGACTTAATTTCATTGGAGAGAAAAAAGACCATCCTAAATGTATAGAAAACTCCCACTACATATTATAGATATACACACAGGGACACATAGAGATAGAACTACACCAAAATATATCCATCCTCATTGTCCTTCTACCTACCAGTAATGACCTTGGGCTTCCTAGCCATATATTCCTTCCATTTCTTGGTACTCAGCTGGGCAGGGCACGGGATCACTACACTGCTTACATTACATGGCAATGAGAATAAAGCTCCCACCTAAATGATGAAAGCAAATTAAAATGGCTGAAATATTATTGAAACATGTGGCACATTTCACTCTTGAGCTACTGATTTGATGCTATTTCAAATGTACTTTAATTGAAGGAAAAAAATCTTTACACTTCTGTCACTCACACCAATTGTGATGAGACAGCATTTGACACCAGAGGACACTAATAAGGACACAAAATAAAGGCACTAATTGCCCTTATTTTTTGCTCCAGCTGAGAAATAATTGCCTTCTGAATTTCTGCTTCCTACATAAAAAGGTATTTGTTACCTATGACAAGTCTTTCAACAATCTGTGTAAAAACCCTTTTTTAGAGTAATATCCAGAATGAAAAGAGAATTCAAAGATAGTTGGGATGAGTGACTCTGCATTCCTTTGAAACACATGTAATTTTTCTCTTTCCTACATATTATCCTTTTCAGTTCAGACTGGACTATCTTTTGGGCCGATAAGCACTAAAAAAAAAAAAATGCATACATATTTGAATACTCAAGCAATTCAAAAAGTAAGGCATTTATAGCTATTAGAAAAGCTTACAAATGTGTAATATTTCCAGTAGCAGACTGAAAAAAAAAATAATCATCTGAGGAACTGTTATTTTGAAAACATATTGCATTCAACATTTTTAAATTCTAAAAAGTAGTCTGAGCTGTTTCAGTTGTTTTGGCATTCCCTTCAAAAGAACTGGTAGAAATGTAAGCTCTTAGATTGTGGAAGATATTTGACCAAATATTTAGTATCCTCACATGAAATCAAAATCCCCTGGGATATTTACCAACCTAAAACTATTTATAAAGATATTTTAGGTACAGCATTAGAATAGGATTTCTTTGTTTTCTGGCTAAGCCTAATGGAGAATGGAGTGGCAATGGAGGAAAAAAAAAAGTTACTGAAAAGATAAGTAACAAGCTGAGGATGAAAGAGAGTCAGATAACAGGACACAATCTCCTCAGCAAATAAAGAACATAAGTTACTCATTATAACTGCATCAGCATTTTCACATTGCAGGCTCTGTTTTGATTGGCATATATGTTATAAATACACCAAACAAAGTTCTAAAAAAAAAAAACATACATGACATCAAACACTCAGGAAAAACATATTCAGACTAATAATGTGGTTATGAACAGTCATATTGTCATTCCAAGGAAAAAAAGTTTAAAAACCACAACCAAAACATATAAAATGCAGGTTTGTAACTGTTTCAGCAACTATTTTATCTAGAATTAGAATGGAAAAGCACATACATATGCAAAAATCAAAAAGCTTACCACTCCAGACTAGCTAGATACATTTTGTGGGCTGCACATATGCCTGTCTTCTGTTAAAAAAAACCTGAATAGCATAGAAATTATTTGTCAGGATAGGATTCAAATTCAAAAAACGCTTTAGATGGAAACTTAGCTAAGAGAAAAATGTTCAGTGGGTTTACAAATTGTCAGGACCTGCAGAGCATTCACCTTTAAAGGCCAAATTTGCTTTAGAACTAATATTGAAGGAATTTGCACAGAAATTGTCTTTAAAAATATTAATTTGTATCTGTTATGAGCAATATACATTCTGCTATGCCTAAACAAAAAGAAGTTTTTACCTTTCCAGAGAGAGATGAAATTTGGTCCAAAAACAGCATAGATGTCTCATTAATATTTTTTCTTGTCAGGCTCCTGAATAGAACAAGTAAAGGAACTCATCTTCACAAAGATCTGTATCTCTAAAAATGATGTTACCATCATATTTCAAATAAGGATTGGAAATGTCTAATACTTGATAGTCCAGTACCACAAAATATATGAAACTCACCTTTCCAGGACAAGCAATACACTTGGAAAAGTTATAATGAAATATAACACTGATACCTTTAACACAGGCAGGCATAAATACACATTTATATATCAAAAATCCTGTCAGGCTTAGACGCTTTAAGCTACTATTGTTACACTAAGGCTAGTACCAAAAGTACCTAGGTGTAAAACCAGTAGGAACACGCCATGAGATCTCTGCACCATACACAACCCAAGAAGAAAACACTTCTGTTGTATCATGGCACAGATTTTGCACCTACACATTAAAAACACAATTTGTGGGAAAATGTTCCCATCTTGTGAAGCGCTCTATCCCCATTAACAAGTAAGCTTTGGGGTTTAACAATGCCTAGTAGTAAATATTTCTCTATTCTTTCCCCACAAATACTACACACATCAACAGACAACATATATGTGCAATAATATAAAAACTAGCTGGTTACTGTTAGTGTAATTTCAATTTCAACATTAATTCTAGTTATGAAGAATCTTTATTACTATTTTGGCAGGCTACAATGGAATGAGTCCTTGTCAGTCTTCATGTGATGCTGGCTTAGGTAGATCCTGATCATTTCTTTTCTGCTACAGACCATTATCATAGTAGCTTAAATCCTTAAAAAAAGGATACAACTCAAATTCCAGATCTGATACAAAAAAAGAAGGAAGATCAGAGAGCACCACCATTTGTAAAAATTCCAGTGCAGGACCATAGTAATGAAAAACCTGAAAAGAAATAAAAAATTAAAAATCTGTGGCATTGTATACAATGTTATCTCAGTAGAACTTCCTCAAGTGCTCTGCTAGAGGCATTTGCCTTACAAGTCCCTCTGAAAGACGTATAAAGGAATAGAAAAAGAAAAAACATTTCATGATATTATATTAAACATAACTATAGAAAAACAAAAGAAGGCATTTAATTACATTTAATAAAACTTGCTTTCCAGAACGTCAGTTGCATGCATCAAATACCCAAATTGAAAGGAAAATAAGCTCTACCAGCAACAGATGGATTCACTCCAAAAAGTACATATTTTAGCAAATAAAATAATGATCTCTTAACTGATACTGGCTTTCATAAACATCCATTTTTGTTTTCATCAAACAACGACTCAAGAGTTGCCATCAAATATCTATTTCCAGTAGAAAACATGAAACAGCAACAATGACTTAAAAAAACCCTAACCCAAACTTTTAAACTGAAGTAGAAAAGGTTAAGCAAATACAGGATTCATAAATTACATATTTTGAGTACTAAGATTGAACAAAATCTCATTTTTTACTTGAAAAAGCATGTTGGTCTCGCATTCCTAAGAACAAACAGATGAAATTTTAAGGACCTGTTTTGATATGCTTTGACATATGAACACACATTCCTCAATCTCGTGCAATCACTATTTTCTAATTTTCAGTTCTGACTAAGGATTCCCCAATTACTAATTTTCTTAGAGAAGGAAAGATTAATTCTAGTGGCTCAAAGAAAGACCAAGAATAGAACTTGCCTCTGGCAAAGTATCAGTGTTTCTCCATTGTTGCTCTTTTTTAGCAGCAAAGCAAGAACTCAAATGCGAAGACCTGAAGGTCTCTATTGAAGTGCTCTTGATACAAAATTCTGGAAATTTAACTTCTGATCCAAACTGAAAAAAAGAGGCAATAAATGTGTCAAGAGAAAGAAAAAGTATTCCACTTCAGCCAGTTATCACATGTATTACTATTTAAAACAGTCACTATTATATTTGTTTCCAGCAGATCTGTAAAACTAGGTAAAAATCTTAGTTGGATAACTAGCTAATGTATCCAAAACCTTAATACTGAAAATATAAACATCTCTGTCAGTGTGCTTGCAACAATGACTTAGAGAGTTACATGGTAACTTGGGACAGATACAGAAAAATCTAATTTTGAACAATGACTTCTAAGGCATTTTTTTCAGAGGACAGAATCTACATTTCTGAAGTTCAAATCGTGATGCTTTGATCTCACTTATCCTTTCATCCCACCAAAAAGTAAGTTGTCTCCCCACAGATACATTGCATATTGCCTCGAATTACATAATCAAAACCAAATTTGGCTGAAAGCACAAAACGAGCTGTACAATAAATGCTTTAAATGATGTACACAGATGCTTAAATAAAAAACAGCCATAGCTGAAAAAAGAGCTAATTTACCTTTTTTTCCCATATCTGAATTTTTCCTCTCCAGAGTTCTTTTAAATCAATAATATTCATGATATTATCTGAAGATACAAAGTCTGCTGACAGATAGTCTGCAATCTTTTGCCAGCTACTGTAACAATAAAGAAGAATCTTGCTGAATTTATTATTACAAATTACCATGCAGTGCAATTTTACTGATTTTACCTATTACCTCTTAGCACTGAATGATTTTGTGTATGTTAAGATAGACATCTATAGTTTTATATTCCACAGAGTAAAACATATTCTAGAATTGCTGTTTCAGGCTCTCTAAAGTTGTTCATATGCTCCATGAACATGACAGCAAAGAACTTTGTCAGATGTGAAATAAGACTGGTTATAGCAAGCTGCAGGCATGCCACAGGAAGGTTGGTTGCCAGGTAGCCATCACTGGGGCTATCACTGGCCCATCTAGACAGTCTGTACTTAGCCTTGTAAGTAGACAGGATTGCAGCACAAGTATCACCCAGATCTAACAGAGAGATACAACAAGTTATCTGTAGTCTTGCTGGCAGTCTGTCCTCTAAGAGAAATCGTCATCAACAACAGAAGAGGAAAAACAAATGAGAGAACTTTTATCACAGAAGCTGTATGCTCAAACGGCCTTACTTTACATAATAGACAGGGAAAAAATACTCGAAAGCTGGCTGCACATGAAAATATCAATGAGCACTCATGAAAGTCACTGCACTAAGTTTATCTTCCTCCATATGCTTTAGGAACTACCAGATCGTAAGAGCTACCAGATTGTAAGAGCTACCTACCATATCGTAAGAGCTACCATATTGTAAACTGGATAGTTAGTCTATCTTATTCAATTAGGATCAAGTTTCACCACATACTATGTGAAGAAAATTTGAATCTTGGACACGGAGAGGAGGGGAAGTTGAAGAAACTCTGCAAAGTTATTTACTATCTGCAAAACTAATTACTGTTCAGGGTAAAAAAAACAAACCACCACGGTTTATATTGAGACATATCATTACCTACTTAGGACAATTAGAGGAGGATAGTAAGGAAATTACTGGACTTAATTTCAAATTGAATTAGGAGTTTAAATGTTACAACTCTTAGGAAGTAATTGAGTGTTTATACTTCATTTTCAAAAGGGACAAGTCAGACACTTTTTCCTCTTTGAAATGTGACACCAAAAGCAATATAAAACCTGAAGTAAAACCAGCAGTTATATATTAATGTTAGGAATAAATTGAAAAAGTACAATCAATACAAGTTCTATACAGTGTAGTACAACTTCAAAGCATCATAGGCACATTGTAGGCACCAGTGACAGAAAAGAAAGGTAAAATATTTTACCTTCTGCTTTTGTAAAAAGAATAACATCAGAGTACTTGCTTTTCTGCCTGCCTGTTAGGATATGTATTTACAATAAATCAGCATCAGTACTTCCACCCTTCAAACAATTAAGAGAAGACAAATCTATGTATTTCCAAAGTATACATGTAAAGTACTCGAGATGCTGCTTTCATTTTAAACCACTAACATATACTAAACGCAAAACAAAAGGGACCTTGTTTATAGGCCTAAAATAAATGGCATACCCTTTAGAGTCATCTGCTGCAATAGTGATATGTGCAGAGTGCCATTCTCTCAGGTGTTTCAGGGCACCGACAGCAAGTAAGCAGTCTTTCAACTTGGGTCCATCTTGTTCAACAGCCTGCAGGATTACATCAACCATTGCTCTGCCTACAAAGAGTTATATATGAGTCAAAGTGCCATTATTCAGTAAATTAATTTGTCATTTAAAGATAGAAAAGTACTGATTATCACCTACTGCACTAAAATAGGCTTAATCAACTTCAAGTAACTTCAGCAAGGTTTAAAATCCTTTTCATGCATTTTATCTCATGTCTTGCCGTTTCTCATAAACAGAAAAGATTTTGTCATTTGCATTATACCTTCCTTCTCTGTCACCATTTGACAGATAAAAGTTGTCTCCAGTAAAACTGCTATATCATTTCCCTCTTTTTAACACCTCTAAACTGCTACTTCTCATTCTTTCTGCATTCAGTTCCTTTGCTATCTGAAATCAACTGCAGTATTATGCAACTCTAATATGCATGGTGATACGCAGCTCCAGTTCTGTTTTCCTTTGCAGCTTGTTGGCTGCTACTCACTAGCAATCAGCTGGCAATTAAGCAAGCCTGATATCAACACGTTCATTTTTTTCCATAAAAATTTGTTGTGGCTGCATGCTGAACTTCATACTACTTCCTATTACTACTGTGGAGCTATTTCAGGTGAAGAGAAACAACTATATAAATAGCTACCTTCAACTCTACTGAAATACAGCCTTTCAAAGAAAGAGGTAGCAAACTACTCTGTAAACTGATCTGCAATGCCACTTATGCACAATGTCCTTAAATGACTTGAAAGAGCTGCATATAAGTTAATTCAACTAACAAACTAATGTTCTCTGAGCTTTTCCATTTGATTGTCACTTCACCAGCCGAGTTTTCACAGAAAGATAAACTCAAATGAGATTGCTTTTTTAAGGGAGATTACCTGGAGCAGGCAGTTTATCAGCTAACTGATGCAGACTTTCTGCAGCTTCATCATAGATACTGAAAATAAAGAGCAGCATGGTTGGAAACAACATAGAAACAAAATCATTTAGAAACAAAAGGTTACAAGTAATGAGCATTACTTGGTGTAGTATCTTGTATCTTTAGAATTCCGCACAAACATACCTTGGCAGTGAGATATACTTATCTCCCTTTTTACTGAGGCTGAGGTAGGCTAAAGGACTTTGAAACAATCTGCAGTTAAACTGGAAGCAAGAATCAAGACAGACTTGCAAGAAACTTCTTTTTATATGTATTTGTCAGCTGTTAAGAAACTGTTCAGTTATTCTATAAAAATTATCTATAGCTAAAAAAAAATAAAGCTCTGTTAAACGGAATAGAATTATTTTCAATAGTAATAGGATATTATTCATAGTTAATTGTTACCTTGGTACTAACTTTAACTTGATAAATTTTCTTGATTCCCTTGGATTATTGTTAAATATCAAATCACTATCCTTTCAGTAAAAATAATAATAATACACATACTCAGTCATAGACAGTGACTCTCTACTGTTATTGTCCTCTTCCTCAAAATTTTGCATGGCTCCCAGGCATTCGTCAATACTCGTTTGGAGAAACTCTTCATTTTCGTGAGTGTCGAAATTTATTTCCTCCCAGTCAGAACTGCAGAACTAATCAAGCAAAAAGAATTAATTAAGCAAAATAATTTTGAACACCATAGTTCTGCAGTTTTAACTTGCACTAGAGACAGACAGACAGTTGAGGAATTTATATTCTAAAAAACCCCATATCTTACCTGATAATAACCACATATAACTTGACTTGCAAAATACCATTTCTTTACACCTGGAACACCAGCTACTGAACATGCTGCAAAGAGATAAAGCAATTATTTAAAATAATCATTCCTTACTATAATGAACACCTCTGATGAAAGATTCTGAGAGTCATTTAATGTGCTACAATGACTGAAGTTCTGGTTTCCTCTAGCATGCTATTAAGGCACAAGTAAATGTCTTGGCAAGTGTCTTTACTATTACTGATCCTACTGGTGAGATACTGGCACAGGTTGCCATGGGAGGTTGTGGATGCTCCCTCTCTAGAGGTGTTCAAGGCCAGGTTGGACGAGGCCTTGAGTGACCTGTACTAGTGGGAGGTGTCCCTGCCTATGGCAGGGGGTTGGAACTAGATGATCCTTGAGGTCCCTTCCAACCTTACCATTCTATGATCCTATGATCCTCTGTCTGTTAATAAGTAAGAAAATCCTTCTAGGCAATATTGCTCTCCACTTGCAGAAGTTGTACCACACCTGAACAAAATCACAACTTCCATAAATACGATTTGCACAGTTCACAAAATCACATGCTCTCTTAACATTTCTATGCAATAAAAAGAACAAGAGTTGCAAAGAGCTTAAGACTCCCATCTCCATGAATTTTAACAGTTTATAGTAGCTTCCACACATGAACTACAATTATATGACAGTTGTGACAAAATGAGGATTTACAGCTCAGCACTAGATATCCAGACCAATTAAAGAACTAAGAAAGCATTTTTAAACAGAATCCCAAACATCTAACCCATGGATTAGGGTTTTGAATTTATACTCAACCAACAAATGTTGTTTTAGCCGAAAATAATTAGAAGATAGTAATGAAACTATCAAGCTGCCTCCTGATACGAGAAGCAAGTCATTTCCTACTCTTTCTTCTTGAGCTTGATTGAAATTTGTCTTTCAAACCCTTTCTGTTTCACTTCTTGTGTCCAACCGGTCTGATCACCTCCTAACACATCTGCTGCTGAAATGGTATCAGTTCTCCACAAAATTGGTACCAGCAGGAGCATAGAATCATAGAATGGTAAGGTTGGAAGGGACCTCAAAGATCATCTAGTTCCAGCTCCCTGCCATAGGGAGGGACACCTCCCACTAGTACAGGTCATTCAAGGCCTTGTCCAACCTGGCCTTGAACACCTCCAGGGAGGGAGCAGCCACAACCTCCCTGGGCAACCTGTGCCAGTGTCTCACCACCCTCACTGCAAACAGCTTCTTCCTAACATCCAGTTTAAATCTTCCCTCTGCCAGTTTAAACCCATTGTCCCTTGTCCTGTCATTGCAAGACCTTGTCAATAATCCCTCCCCAGTCTTCCTGTAGGCTCCCTTCAGATACTGGAAGACTACTATAAGGTCTCCTCGAAGCCTTCTCTTCTCCAGGCTGAAGAGTCCCAAATCTCTCAGCCTATCCTCATAGCAGAGCTGCTCCAGCCGTCTGAGCATCTTCGTGGCCCTCCTCTGGACCCGCTCCAATAGTTCAGTGTCCTGCAGTCTGACCTGCAGGTTTAGGCACACTACAGAAACTGGGCATCAGTTCCTGACTGTTTCACCTAGATCATAAAACATGCCTAGCTCAGCTCCTTGATGAAATTTACCTTACCTTGCTGTACTTTACTGTATTTACCTGGGAACGTGCTCGGATCTGCATGCACAGACGAGTTACAGCTTTCCTTCAGGAACTGACAAACAGTTG
The DNA here is from genome assembly GCA_013399055.1 of Ramphastos sulfuratus. NCBI lineage: Eukaryota > Metazoa > Chordata > Aves > Piciformes > Ramphastidae > Ramphastos > Ramphastos sulfuratus. The sequence goes on along the minus strand of WBNM01000065.1, from coordinate 364,096 downwards.
CTGCAGCCCCGGCTGTGAAGAAACAAACCAACAAACCCAAAACATTTTCTTAAGACTGCTGAATTAGACATTAAGCCTTACTGTCTTGCAAATGCAGTGCAAAGTTCAGCTTAATATTAGATTTTTTTTTTTTAATTCAACTACAGACTTGCAGGATCTTCAAAAAGTCACATTTTGTACAATTCTCATCAACATCGTGGGTACCTCACGAACTCTACCGAGCTTTATACAGCACTGTCGCTACCAAACATAGCAACCTCCACGTTTCTGAAGGTTTAGATCATCAGAGTCTTTTAGTCCGAAAAAACATTTAAGGAGGTGAGGATGCAGAAAAGCCTGTACGGACACAGATCCTGGGCCAGTGTCCATAAGGAAAACCCTCATGAAGCAAGCTCGATCGGGCCCCGTGACAGCCAACACCTTACACAGCGCGACCTCTACCCTCCGGTCCCCGTCCCCCCGCGGCAGCACCTGCCCCGGGGCCGCCTGCCGCAGCACCCTCGCCCTTGCGGTCTCCCCAGTTCAAGAGCAGGACGTAGCGGTCCATGGGTGGACGGTGATGGAGCCGGGGCCACTGCTCCGAACCGCCCGCGCTGCCGCCCTTGCGCCGCCCCTCACAGTGCAGTGCTTCCGCTTCCCGCCGGTGCATCGGCTAAAGGGCTCCACTTCCCTTCTCGGTCGCGGAGGGTGGCTGGCCATGGCTAGTTACACTAAGGCGGCTCAGGTGAGTGCTGCCTTCTACCTGCACCAGGTCGTACTAGGGTGGCTGCCGCTTCTGAGGGCACACCGGCGGCTTTCATGATGCAGAGAGCGACCGTGGGAGAGCGGGGCTGGGGGGGTACCGGGACGGAAGGGACAGAAGGTCTTCGGGGGAGCAGCGGGCGGCCTGCCCTGGTCGCGGTGCGGCCGTGGTCTCCGGTGTTCTCCCAGAGGGGCCGCCTGGCAAGAGTCGGTAGCAGTCCGTAGGCGTGTGGCTGCCGTGAGGGACAACGCTCCCTGCTGCAGGCAGGCGCCTCGGGCTGTTGGTGTTCGTAGACTGCGCTTGGGGCGGTTGTGCCCTTCACTAGAGAGAGCGAGCTGTTGGGCACGAAGCAGTGATTTTACAGTTCAGTTAGCAGTAGTGGAAGCCTGCAGCAAGAGGATCTTCATTCTTGAAACAAAGGCCTCAGAGCTGATAGCGTTTCACTGCTGTTACTACCACTTGCATCGGAAGTGCGTGCAGCGTGTGTCTAGTGCGTGCAGCATGTATCTAGTGCACTGTGTGTCTAGTGCAGCGTCCTCCATCCATTCAATGGTTATTTGAGGGGGGTATTGTTCAATGTTGATATTTCTTCTAGTGTTTTTGAGTGTTAAAGTGTTGATCGAAATAGGGAAGCTAGATTTCTGTACAGTAGTGTGAACTTCTGTAAGTGCTGTCTCTCTTTTCTCTTCAGCAATGGGCTACTTTTGCCAGAGCCTGGTACCTCCTCGATGCAAAGATGCAGCCACCAGGAAAATTAGCAGCCGTAACTGCGATGAGACTTGAAGGCAGGCATAAACCTATTTATCACGCATTAAGTGAGTATTGCAGGAGAAAAAGCAAATTTGCTTTTCTTCACTTGTATTTTTCTTCTCAGTTCAGTTGTAAAATCAAGCCTCCTAAAACTTACATTTTTTTAGTTGTTCGTACATTACAAATATCTTCATTTTCCTTCTCCTGTTTTTCCATCATACCCCTTCACAGTCTTGTGGTGTTGTCTTTCCGGTCCATGTAAAGGACATTCTGAATGTTTAATTTTAGTAGCGGAGTTACAGTGCATTACAGAATCGCAAAATGTTAGAAGTTGGATGGGACCTCCAGAGTCCAACCCCCTGGGGGTTGGCAGAGCACACAGGAACACATCCAGGTGGGTTTTGAAAATTTCCAGAGAAGGAGAACTCACAGCCTCTCTGGGTAGCCAGTTCCAGACCTCTGTCGCACTGAAACTCTTATATAATTCTTGATTAGATTTTCCAAATGTTACCTTTCAGTAGCGACACAACACCACAGAGACATGGAATGATTCTTCATTCTGCTTGATGTACAGAGAAGTCCTGTCTCCATGAGGCAACAGGCACAAACTGAAACACAGGAAACTTTGTTTCTTTTTTTACTGTGAAAGTGACTCTGAAGTGTTGCCCAAGAGGTTCTGGAGCCTCCATCCTTGGAGATATTGAAAAGCTGATCCCACTAAGTGGATCTCCAGAAGTCTCTTCCAACTGCAGATACTCAGTGATGATGAGGCTGAAACCTCTGTTTCTTAAATAGATGTAGTCATTATTGAAAGGTATTTTCACATGAAAAATAATTTTGTCATTGGTCAAGATGCGTCTGTGATCTTGTTCATGACTTTTAATACTGCAGAGCCTGTCTTGTGGTGCTAAGTATTTGATAGATAATAAAAAGGTGATCCCTTATATCAGTGGTACAGTGTTGCCTTAATACTCATGAACATTTTTCAGGAGACATTACTGGAATGCAAAGGAAGCAGTAAACTTTCCTTGTACATGTAGAATGCATGTACTAAAGTCATGCTTGCTCTGTTTTCTGTGCTAGAAGGTAGTATTTGAAGTGTTCCGAAGATGTTTTGGGGCTCTTCAGCCTGGAGAAGAGAAGGCTTCGAGGAGACCTTATAGTAGCCTTCCAGCATCTGAGGGGCGCCTACAGGAAGGCTGGGGAGGGACTATTTACAAGGTCTTGCAATGACAGGACAAGGGGCAATGGGTTTGAACTAGCAGAGGGAAGATTTAGACTAGATGTTAGGAGGAAGTTCTTTCCAGTGAGGGCAGTGAGGCACTGGCACAGGTTGCCCAGGGAGGTTGTGGCTGCTCCCTCCCTGGAGGTGTTCAAGGCCAGATTGGATGAGGCCTTGAGTGACCTGTACTAGTGGGAGGTGTCCCTGCCTATGGCAGGGGGTTGGAACTAGATGATCCTTGAGGTCTCCTTCCAACCTTACCATTCTATGATTCTATGTTTCAAATGAGTTCTGCTGTTGCAAATTCTGTCTTATCCACAAGATGTCACTGGAGATTTGAGCTGTCTGGAAAATAAAGCAGACGCTGAGAGGAAATGTATTTTATTGTTTTGCAGTAAATATCTTTGATGTTTTTATGTTCATGAAGTTATAAAATCCCGGAAAGTCATTTCTAGAATAACTGAAGTGTTCTATAAATTATTATCAAATGCATCACACCTGAAACTGACATTGATAAGTTACTGCTACTGAGACATTTGATAGTCTCTAAAAGCAAATATGCATGAACTTGTGGTTGATGGACGTAATGCACTTCTGTTGTTGGTATTTTTTGTCCTCAACTAGCTAGAAATATTCTGGTGTCTGTGAGCAGTTCCTTGTGGGATTTTTTTTATTTTAATTTTGTATTGAGACACCCTTCCATAAAATAGGTTGCTATTTATTGTGTTGGAAAGTATATGGAGCTAAACTTAAGCTGTGGTTAGGGAAGGAAAGAAATTTGATTTCATATGTATTTACATTATTTTCTAGGGAAAATAAATTACAGTTTACTATTTTATCTCTCTTTTTAGTATTGTTGGTATTCAACAGTATTCTATTTTTAGATGCTTTCAGACCATATGCCATAAATAAGAGACTACAGTACGGTTTGAGAGGTTTGAATCTGGGGTTTTAGGTTTCTTCTGCACTTCCTCTTTTCTCTAATCTAATTCCCTTGCCTCCTATCTTTATAAACATCTTCACAATACAGAACTAAAAATCTTATGCCAGACTAAAAAAAATAAATTATATAATTCTTTATGTTGGATTGTGAGTGGGTGTAGGTGAGCCACTTAAGTTGATTCAGTAGTGTTCTCTGCATCTTCTAAAGAGAAGACTATTCTAGATGAAAGAATCCTGCAAACCTGATCTGGCCCTGCTGTTGCTCTAGATTGCAATATTAGTTATAATGATTAAAAGCAGCAGCTAAGATTTGTTTTCTAGTGGAAGATTTGATAAGTAGTTTGTCAGTCTTGTGAGCTAGGTCAACACCATGATGCCTACCTTTTGATTACCATGCACTTGAAACATATTTACTGTGTAGTAGGAATTACTTAAGCTATAAATGCGCAGAGATGTAATTTACTGTGACAGCTTAATTTTATCAGAAGAGGTGCAATATATGTGGTGTATGTAACAAATTGCACATACTGGCCCTGATTTGATGGAAAACAAAGTCATTAAAAAATACTTTGAGATTATAGCATAAAAATAGCCAAAAGTTTCTTGCATGAGATTTTTGTAAATATTTTTCAAAAGTGGGATGCAGCTTGTGTTTGTGGAGATGGTGAATGTTGCTGCATTCTTCCAACTGAGATGATAGGAGCAACAGTGTTCAAACTCTGTTTAAAGAGCAATGCAAAACAATGTATTAATTTGAAGCTTCAGAAATTGACATTACCTGTTCATAAATTCGATCTACTTTAAACGGAACAGATTGTATTAATTCAGGTAGTGTGTAAGTATCCTGGTCATTTTTCCTCCTGTCTCTTTGTTGTTCATAATTGATTTGGAATTGTTAATTAAGTGTTTACTAAAGTGGAAAACCGTTGCCAAAGATTTCCTTAGATGAGCTTACTCTGTCATCTTCCCAGATGAAGAAAAAAAGAAAAGCGTGAGGTCCTATGCCAGTTCCCTGATATGAATGTAGACATAGTGTGTTTGGAACAGATCTCTCAGTAGTAAAAGGCTAAATAGATTGCATTTTCATTTTGGCTATAATTGAAAGTGGAGCCTTACAAGATTAAAAAATGGTAGGAAATTTAAATAGGGTGTGAAACTTGGACTTATCAATTATATATTCCTAAACAAAATGCATGCTCAATTTAAGTCCTCCTTAGTGTACTTGCTTTGTTCCATACTCAAAAATGTTGTAAACAGATGAGTGTCTTCAAATACTTCAGATGTTCTAACATGGTAATAAGAGTGAACTTTAGACAAATCATTTTTTCAATTGATTGAAGTGGTTGTTATGCAGCAGATTAAGGTTGCCCAGGGAGGTTGTGGATGCTCCCTCCCTGGAGATGTTCAAGGCCATGTTGGATGAGGCCTTGAGTAACCTGTGCTAGTGGGAGGTGTCCCTGCCTATGGCAGGTTGTTGGAACTAGATGATCCTTGAGGTCTCCTTCCAACCTTACAATTTTATGATTCTATATTTGTAATGAAAACACTACATATTTTTTCATATTTTTGAGATAGTATGAGTTTTATTAACACTCTCATTAGTAAAGATCTGTTAAAGTGACTTTATAGCAAGATATTGGTGGTGGATGTTGCACTTGAAATGTTTGATATGAATGTTAAGAAATACAACACTAAGCACACCTGTATGTGCTGTAACATTCACTTCTGCCTGATAGATGAAAATGGCAAGGAAGAGTCCTAACAGAACTGGTTTAGTAGTTTGGGGACATTTTTCTTACATTTATTTAATCCTAAGCAGTAATTATTTAATAGAATTACTTTACTTACCCAAAGTACTCAGTCCAACAGTAAACATTCATGCTGGTTTTATGAGAAACTAAAACAAATGTTTAGGATTATTGTTTAGAGCTAATCTTTTTATTCAGAGTTTTTTTGTAGTATAGGTGCACATGAAACGTAATGTTTTGAGTAAAATCATTTGCCTTTAAGATTTCCAGATCATAGTGAAATAATTGTTTAATTAGTTAGTCTGATGGCTTTTCACCCCCTCACCTGCCTTCTAACTTGGCAGTACTAACAGACAGAGTAATTGTGGTTGGCATTTAAAGGGCAGATTTGTATGATGTGATTGAAAAAGCTTTCTGAAATATGTATTTATGCACTACTGCATATGCATTGTACACATTATAGCTGTTATTTGAACAGACTCAGAATAATCAACTAATGTTTTCCACTGATTTCTACCTTGTAGATGACTGTGGGGATCATGTTGTCATAATAAACACAAGACATATTGCCTTCTCTGGTAACAAATGGGAACAGAAAGTATATTCTTCACATAGTGGGTAAGCTTTAGAGTAAATAATCAAATGACTTAGTGGTAAATTTGTCACTCTTTGTAAAATAAATTATTTTTTAGCATATTGATCGAAGAGGGATTTCCTGTTTGTGTTTTGGGTTTTGTTTGCATGTGTTATGTTTAAAAATATATTTGCCTTTTTTTTTTTTTTTCTTCTTCTTTTGTTTTTTTTCCATGTGTGTTGTTAGGGAAATAATCTAACTCAAAGGTAGTCATAGTAAATGAGTAAGTTAACATGTTTGATTAGCCAGGTTGTTTTGTGTGAACCCATCAACACAGTGACCAGGACTGCTCTATTTACTAAGCAATAGAAGACATTCCTGTTGGTGCAGCACGTTTAAGATATATACAGTTGCCAAGTCATTTACTGTAGTGTACTGGTACTGTAGAACTGACAATAAATACCAAGATTGGTATGTTACTGATTTGGAGGACAGAAAAAGAAAAAAAAGAAACTGGAAAAAGTAGGAAGAAATGAGATGCTCTTAAGACATACTGATGTACACAGTAGTGTAAAATATATTATTCTGACAGATCTAACTTGTTTACAGATGGAAGTGCAGTAAAGGACTACTGTGACAATGATCAATTCACAGCAGTTGCTCCTATTTCATACAGTGACAACACTAGATAAAAATCTCTAAATTTTAAAGTATATCCTGTCAGGGAGATTAATGAATCACATTAGTACTAGCAAAATTAGCTTTCTCCGTGTTTCAGCCCTGAAATTCCTTCCTGAATGGCTAAGAAGTTCTTGTTCAGAGTTGATGGAAATTAACTTGATGGAAATTAACATGCTTTTTTTTCTCCCTCCCCACCATCCCTATGACTTCTTAATTTACAAGAAACTTTTAGTAATTTTTTTAAAAGTAATTGTCTAAGTATCTAGGTTGATTCTGAGTAAGTGGAAAGAATTGTAAAATTAAAACAAAAATCTGTCCAGCTCCTTAAGTGGTTGTTTTTTAATGATATTGAACTTAATTTAATTTCACTTACACGTAGTAGTGTAATTAAATCAAAATGAAACCCAGCTTTACTTGACATCCATGTAATTTCTTGCAGCACTGTATCATCTAGTTAAAGCACATGCTTTATGAATTAGTGCCTGTGAAACACAAACATTGTAATACTCAAGTGAATAAGAAAATACAAATGGCATTAAACTTGGATAGAATCTTTCTAATACAAGATAGTTGTTGGCCTCCTGAGAACAGCTTCCCTTTTTGAAGGCTTGTAAGACCACTACACCCTTAGCCAATATGTGGTGACGTTTGTGTTAACGTTGTAATTGAGCATATAGAGTTAAGCTTCTATGTTTGTTCTATTTTTCTAGCTATCCTGGTGGTTTCAAACAAGTGACAGCAACTCAGCTGCATCTGAAGGATCCAACTGCTGTAAGTGTCTCTCCTCCTTCTCTTTAATTTGTGCAGATGATTTATTTTTGTTTATTTAGTTCCATTAAACAAAAGGAATCAGTTACCTGCATGTCTAAAGCTAAATTACATTCTGCTATGAGCGCTTAGAGGCTTGGCTTGTGGCACTGTTTCTGTAAACAGCATGTTTTGAGGGTGAGATTGTAGGTTATGCATTTTTGTGATTCATCCATGCTGTCCAAATGAGCAAGCTAACTGCATTTGCTTCACTCATTTTTGACTGATTTGCTTGCTTTTCATTTCAGAGGTCTGACCTTTCTCATAAGCAAACTGCCTCAAGTAAAACTCAGCTTTACTTCAGCTTAACCACCCTGCTACTTTTTTAAGAACCAGCAAGAATGATGCTAATCTTAAAAACGTTTAAATGTACAACTGCCTCTTTCTCCCACTAAAATTCAGCTATAGGTTTTGTTTTGTTTTTTCTTTTTTTAAATATTTTCTGCATGCCGTGTGTGTTCAGGATCTGTGAAAGAATCGGAAATGGTGATTAGATTGAACTTAAGGCTCTCTACAAAATGCCTGTATTAGGCTATTATAAATTCTAAATGTTGGTGTGTTTGTTACTGGTTAATAGAGAGCTAGATAGGAGTATATTGGGATATTGGCTTAGACAGTTATGAAGCAGCTTTTACTAGAGCTTTGAACAGTTAACATTGGAGGACTGAGTTCACCAGCACTAGTTTTTCAGAATATATGAGGCCCAGAGAGATTAGCCTCTGTTTATTTTTGGCTTTGAAATGCTTTGGTTTCATTACCTTATATAGAAAATACAAAAATGCTTCTTCCTTTTCCTAGAGAAGTTTTATGTGCTGTAAAATTCTCCAGTTTTGTTACTTTTTTTAATCTGTCGTTTAGAAATCCTGATTTGTCCCAAGACTCTCTTTATACAAAATGTCAATTAAAAAGTGGTCTGCATTTGCTGGGGTTTTATTTTGACTTTAGCATTTTCTTTTTTTTTTATTTTAAATGAAATCCCACAGTTCAGTTTTATTGTCTGTCTAGAATTTTTCCCAAAAATGTAAATACTTTGGGGAACGCATTCCGCGATTGTCATTCCTGTGGACATTCTTGGTAGTTCCATGTCTAAAATGGATTCTTCAAGCTTTTTTGTTTGAGCCTCACACAGAAACTGCACTGGGAGGCAGTGTAACACCACTTGTTTGTTTGGGCCTGGGAGTTGGGTGTTCTCTAAATTACCTTCTCCATTCATTCTGAATTACTTGCTCTCTTGCCAGACTCGCAGATGACTTTCAGTGCAGAGGAGGATTATGTGCATTGCCAATAACTAAAGTCTTGGACAGATGCTGCAATTGGTGATGTGGCTCAAGGGTTGGTCTAATTTAGTGAGAGAAACTTCAGACAGAATTGTGGAGAGCCCTCAGCATTAAGCTGTTTCATTCTGTTGAAAATAAAGCGTTCAGATGACCCTCTCAGAGAGAACCTCATATATATTTTTCTCATAATTAATAGCAGTGGATGGCAGTTTGGCAGGTTATATTCTATATATCTAGCTGTTAGAGGTTTTGGCTTGCAAGTGATTTTATGGCTAGAAACACTTATTTACTGGTTGAATTATTTTGGTGTGAAATACTTTGAGATATGACAAAGATGGAAATTATGATGGTGCTTTATTGGCTTGTTTTATTTTTAGAACTAGCTATAAAAACCCAAAAAAGGATTACTGTACAGAGAACAATGCCTAGCCTAAATAGGATTTGGATCTCAGTGTGTTCTAAATGGTGGTTAGTTATTGTGCAGACTTCTGTAAATCACTCCATTTCACTTCCTTGAATTAAAGAGATCTTTTCTCTTTTAATCTTGTTAAATTCAATTCCTGCAAAGCTAGTGGAATTAGGTGGGTTGTAGGAAACAGGCTGTATCTTTGTATGGAATCAGTCTTTGTTCTGCAAACCATTATTTTCATCCTGGAGGCTACTGCTTTTCCTCTGCCCTTGGTCCTCTTGCCTCCCAGTAGCTCATTGCAACACTGCTTCATTAGATGAGTCAATGTTATTTTTGGTAGTAGTGCTGTTACAGAAATTAAGGCATTAAATTAATGGAAGAGACTAATTCCAAGGAAAATAATGTTGACACACAAATGTTGTAAAATTTCATAGTGTTACACTGAGATTTTGCAATGGATATGGCTTTATGTGAGAAACAGACTAAAGCTTGTAAGATTCTGTGAGCGTGTGTATATAGTAGGCCTCTGATCCTGTTTAGCGCAGTCTTTAATTACATATCCCCAAATTCAAACATACAAATTCCCAAGATAAATATTTTTCCATTATAGTTTTGTTTAAACATAGTTTCTATTGTGCAGAGAGTTAGGAAAAAGTGGTATGTGGCTAGTAGGTAATTGAAATGGTTAGAATGAGCAGCTTGATACAAGAGGGTATGGGAATGGTTGATAATCTTGGTATCATCTCACTTATGGAGGTTGACATCATTGTGTCTATCTTACTAACTCTGAGCTTTTTTATTCCTTGCAGGTAGTAGTTAGTGTTTCAGAAGAATTTGTGCTGAATTTTGTGTGGGTTTTTTCATAGGATCATATGATGATTCAGGTTGGAGAGAACCTTGGAAGGTCTCTAGTCAAACCTCTTACTCAAAGCAATGTCAGCTTTTAGGTTGGGTACAGTTGATAAGGGCTTATCCAGACTGGTCTTGAAAGCCTCCCATGGCAACTGTTTCCAGTCCTTGACTTTTCTTAGTTGAAAAAGAAAGGACACCTGTGCCTTTCATAAATTTAATCTCAGATGTATAATTCTGTGCTTAAGATTGACAAAATATTACTGTGTTTCGCACTTGTAAGTATCTTTTTAGTTAACTTGGGTCAGTAAATACAAATAGAGCTCTGCATACTTGATGTTGTGGTGAGACACTGGAACAGGTTGCCCGGGGAGGTTGTGGCTGCTCCCTCCCTGGAGGTGTTCAAGACCAGGTTGGACGAGGCCTTGAGTGACCTGTACTAGTGGGAGGTGTCGCTGCCTCTGGCAGGGGGTTGGAACTAGATGATCCTTGAGGTTCCTTCCAACCTTACCATTCTGTGGTGTGTGGAGCTTAAAAATTCCACATTCATCATGACAAGTTATTCAGCACTTGAAGAAATTTTTTTTTTTTTTTTTTTAATTGAAGGGTAAATATGACAGGATGTTGCCAAAAAGATATCAGAAGTGAAAAGCTCAGCACATTTTTACCTCAAGCACATTTGAGTTCCTTTGGGAGGTGTGAGAAGGGGAGTGCCTGCAAAGCTGTTAAAAATTTCTGGCATTTTCAGACCTGAGAGTAGGTCTCGTCTATTGGACTTGACCAGGCAAAAAATAGCTTCACATTTCAGCCTTTCCTTTACCTTGGATTGAGTGTAAATTCTTGAACCTTACCCACAGATGAGAGTATTTATTAAATATGCTTTTTAGGTGCAGCATAACAGCCTGTTGCTGTAGCTCTAAACTGCAGGTCAATATAGTACTGATATGCTGTAGAACAGTGCTACTGCCTTAGGAGATAATTTAACAGATAGAATTAATTTCCATTATAGGTTGCTAAGGAAAAAAAATGTTTGACTTTTGGTATGTTTTCTTTGCCAATAGAGCCTTTTGAATATAAAGGAAACATAAACCATTTCATTTGTGGTACAGGTGTTTGGAATGTGTAGAAGGTTGGGGATTTCTTACTTGTTTTTGACAAAATGTGCAGAAGTTTCATTTAGCTGGAAAAACGAGACCAACACTTTCAAAATTACTCTTTGGAGCACTTGATAGGAGAAGAGTGAAAAGATATATTTTTAAATCTCACAGGATTAAGAAGGACCAAATACTGCTTTGGATAAACTTTCAGGTAAAATCTTAACAGGTAGCAATCTTATCAGGACAAAGTTTCCAATCAATTTTTATTCTGTTTTTTAAAAGTAAGCAACCCTTGGTGGTTTTATTTGGGTTTTTCGGGGATGTCTTGGAGTTGTGGTTTTGTTTGGTTTGATTTCTTGGTTTGTTTGGGTTTTTCATTGGTTGGTTGTTTTGGGGCTGTGTTTTTGTAGGGATTTGTTTTGTTTGGTTGGTTTTTTTGGGTGGTTTTTTGTTGCTGGGTGGCTTAGGTTTTGTTACGGTTCGGTTTTGTTGTGGGTTTTTTGGATGTTTTTGTTTGCTTGGGGCTTTTGTTTATTTGAGTGCTTTTGGTTTTGAGGATTCGGTGGTGGTGGTGGTTGTTTTTTGTTTGGCTGCATCAGAAACTGCCCCTCCTTCTCCCTCCCCCCCAAAAAAAAAAAATCAATCATGTTTGGCTAATACCAAATGCTCAGTGAGAGGCTTGACCTTTGCAGTATTCACAGACTGTATTGCCTCTGACAAAGAAATAATGGGCAATAATTGTTCAGAATGAATGTTACCTGCTAGGGAAGATTATTAAGCTAGGCAGGGTAGCTCTCTGGAAATATGCTGTGAGGAAGCCTCTGGGGGTGTCAGGGTTGTGGTTTGCTCAGCCGCTGGCATTCCTGTGAAGGAGCTTAAAATGTTCAAATTCTTCTTTTGAATGCTTTTTAGCAACCACTTGCACATACAGACTTGCCATTGTGTCTGCATCAAAATATTCTTTTGAAGCAAAGCTCAGACACAAAACATGATTAAATCTTGTGTTAGTATTTGAAAGCCTGTTCTCTTTGCATCAGTCAGGGATGGTTGATATAATAATACCTAAATATTAGAAGTCAGTTACTGAAACACCAGCTACTGTTTTCTTTCATTAAGCTTTTTCATTAACTAGAGCAAACCTTCAGAGTCTGGACAAGTACACAGAAGTTAGTAGGGCAGGGAAAGGGAATCTGCTGTTACTGAATCTGGGTGTTATAGATAAATCTTACTGTCTTGGTCTTTTGCTTCACTGCAGACAAAAATAAGTACTTCTTTGTTAAAATAATCTGTTTCACACTTGAATTTGCAAGGCACTGATTAATGTAAAGAACACAGGAAAATTCTGAGTTTTTAAGTGCTGGACAGTAGTGGGAAACACAATGGCATACAGTGAAAGTTTGTGGACAGATGATTCCTGTGTCAGTTTTAAGTATGTTCATTTTTGCTTTACTGTCAGGTAGAAAGGTGAAGCTCTTGGAGTGCTTCTACAACACATGGTGAAAAGAACAATATTGTATACAGAACAGAAAACCAAGAACTGGTAGAAAGAGATCATAGTACCAAGCTGTACCCCAGAGCAAGCAGTGTGTCTCCTGAAACTCTTTTTAGGTTTTTTTTTCCAGTGTGCACTGTAATTAATCCCTTTGTTTTCTCTGGAGCACTGTGTCCTTCCCATGTTGTGGAGTTGCTTCCTGGTGATTATTGGATTTAATTCAGCTGTTAGAATAAACTTTCTGCTGGAAATTCAGCCAGTTATTTTGTGCTTCTCGGGACCAGCAGTGCTATTGCTCTGTTGATTTCCGTCTTAAGTGTGTTTTATCTGGCAAAGACTCTTCCTCAGAACTTGGTCTCCATCAAACATAGCCTGCAACTTGCATACAAGCCAAAAATTGAGATGTTCAAGGTTCACACAGTGTTTCAGATAAATACAATTTTTTAATTTGTTCATAGAATATTGGAGTGCATAGTAAGGGAGTTAGTGCAAGACTTACTGGAGCTGCATTCAGATTCTTCCTATATTAACTCTTTAAATTGGAAACTTAAAAATGTAGTGCCTTATAACAGTGATTAAGAGCACATCTGTGCTGTGACTGTATAAATTATCTAACTTAGACAATGGGTACTGCAATATTCAGGAAGGTAATTTTAACTACAGCCAGTAGGAGTTATGTCATTCAACAGAAATTCAGGCAGACAGCATTTCAGTACTTTAAAAATCGCCAAATAATAATGCTCTGAAGGCTGTTAAGGAGTTGCACATCTGATGGCAGGTGTCTTTACCTGCTGAGAAAGTGTCATGGCCTTTAGGAGTGGGTATTTATGAGGCTGTGGAATTTTAGCAGGTTACTAATACTAGAGATGGTAAAGGAGGCAGTGGGAATCCATAAATAACTGAATAAACTGAATAAAATTTTAAACCAAGATTAAGATTGCAGTGAGAAATGCAGGTAGGAAGGCTACTTACTGATTTGAAACCCAGCTAAAATCTACCTCTCATGTAACCTTAAACTTGCTATTTTGGTAATTAATCACATAGGAAACATAAGAATTGTCTTTTATTAGAGGTGTGCTAGAAATGTAAAGATTTCTATTCCTTAAAGAAACGTCTTGTTCATGCGTGAGCACTGAATCTGTGTTTGGGCTTTCTGAGAGCTGAGCAACAGACTTTCTTTCAATTAAACTTTTTCTTATTTTATTTAGAGTTGATGTATTTTTACTAAAACTTGAGCATGTTTAGGTGACAGGAAAGCCTGTACCTAACACCCTGTAAATATTGCTGGTTCGGTCTTCCTTTTCAGTTACACCATCTGACTAAGGTTGCAAAAGCAGTCTGTACAGCCTCAGTTAAGACTATACTTGACTAAGTTCTTTGACTTGTCATCACATCAGGGAGAGTGAGTTTTTGGCTTTGGGCAGAATTTTGGGCAAGGAGCTGGATGGATGTAAACTTGGTCTTTCCAGGCACTAGATTTGGATTTGCTTTGGCTTGTAGAAAAATCTGAGGCAGAAGTTACAGTAAAGGAAGCTAGAGGTTTTCCAGCACTGCCTTCTATAGCCTTCTGTTCTATAGCTGAACTAAATAACTTACAGTTAACCAATAATAAAAGTCCAAGGCCTTGCTTAGTGCTATACTTATTTGGCTTTTGTTACATTGCAAATAGTACTTTTTTCACCACCCTACTCTTTTTTTTTTTTCTTTTTTCTCTTATGTGCAATGTGATATGGAGTTAGTTACCGTAAGCTTCTCAATTCTTTTCAAAGCTCAGTGATTATAAGTAATCATACACTTAAGATAAACATGGCTTTTAACTTTCTAAGCTGAAATTTTCTCTGTGGCTGTTGGAGTAAGTGTTAATATGATGAGGAGTAAGTATTTCTTCTTCCAAAAGATTAAGTCTAGAGCACCTTCTGAATGTGGTGTCAGAGTTCTTCAGCTTGGAAGAGGTTGACTGAAGAAAGGTTCAGTAGCTGGTGGAATGGGCAAAGGGAAGCACATCTTACCCGATTCGTGTTATTTGTAGCCTGTCTGATGCTTTGTTACTGTATTATCTTTCCTCAGATTGTTAAACAGGCTGTTTATAGAATGCTTCCAAAAAACCTTCAGAGAAGAACTCTGATGCAGAGGCTGCACCTGTTCCCAGATGATGTGAGTAGTCATGCAGTTACATTTTCAATCCTGTGTGAATTGGAGGTGAAAAAGGAGTGTTAGCAATAGCAAAACTTTTGTCATAAGTAGGTAAGTTAAGAAGAATCAAACTCCTTTTTATGTATCTAAAAATAGTTGATGCTTTTTCCTTCATTTAACAAAATTGTGAGAGATAAGACATATACGAGTTTGTCTTGTGTTTAAGTCAAACACAGTTAGCTTAAAGAATGCGGTAGTGTGGCCAAATTGTGGTCTGGATTTGGGGTAGGAGGGTGAGGTTTAAAAAACTCAGGTAGCTAAGGCTATTCTCATCCTCCTCAGGTTATTCCAGAAGATATACAGAAGAATCTTCTACAAGAGATTCCTCAGCCACGTGTAGTCCCTAAGAGATTAGATGAATATACTCCCGAAGAAATTGCTGCCTTTCCGATGGTTTGGACTCCGTAAGTATCTCAGCTTTTGGGAGAAGGACACTTTTGACTGCATATGTATTAGGTAGGCTCACACCTTTATCAATGAGTACAAAAGTAATGCTTTTTGTTTTCTTTATCACCTTTTTCTGGAGAGAGGAGGTCATTAGAGCAACGAATGGTCATACTAGAAAAGAGCATTGCTAAGGTTTTTACATTTCTGGCCTCCATTTTAATGAGAAAAGCTTTACTTAAAATCATGTTTGCAACTCTTCATCATTGAACAAAAGATGACTCAAAAACCTTCTTTACCCCATTTGAGTGCTGTATATAATACAAAACCACAAGCCATAGCCAAAGGAACAGCATTCACTGAGGTAAGGGAGCCCTTCAGACTTTCTCCAGAGGAAAGGAAAGAATTCTACTAAATTACACCTTGGAGAGTAGATCTTTGGCAGGGAACATACCACATATTTATTTTGACAAATAGTTTCTTTTCCCCACACAAAATCATTTCCATGATAGTTGTGTGGAATATGAATGAATATTTGTGGTTTGCTTTATTCCACCACATAAAGCACTGAGGCAAGCTGCTAGTGAAAATGTGTTATATTGAGGACATTCTCTGGTTAGTACCAGTGTAATTTTTCATCTTTTGTCCTGTTTAGGCTCAGAATCTCATTATGGTAGTCAACTGAGAAACTAGTTTTGGAAGATGACCCCTTTATTTTTCTAATGAAATTCAAGTTGAAATTTAACAAGTAGGCAGCTGGGGAAAGGTATAAATAAACTAACAACAGGACCTACTTGGTGGTCTATGTCCAGTTAGATTACTGCTCATTTTATTTCAGTAATAGTGCTTGTCCTGTAAAGTAATTGTGTGTACTTGCTAATCATAGAAAGTAGATCATGGTGTGGGTCTCAAATAGCAAGCAGTATGTCATCTTAGTGAGTAGTTCCACTGAACCAGGTGTTAGCTGCATCTGGACAGAGGTCAGCTGCTGAAATGATAGCAGCAGCTTATTTCTCATTAGCCTTATTAGGATGTGATGTCTTTAATGCTTTAAGCCCTCTTCAGAGTGGAAGTAGATTCTTTTTCTGTTTATTTGTTTGTTTGTTTTTTTTTACTTTAACCAATATTAGTTGTAAATTTTTTTTTTTTTTTTTTTAATCCTCACTACTGGATGGATTCAAATACACTGAGATCTTCTAGTCCCTATGAGATTTCATTGGATTAGCCCTGAAAAAATTTAGACTCTGCACCAATAACCAGAATTCTACAGCACATTGAAGCTGATAAACCTCTTATGCCATATGGCACATTTTACTCTCCTATATAACTGCCTTTTATAAAGGTTATCACCTGATAATTTAGCACTGAGTTGAAATCTGGCAGTTAGCTTTAACTAATTAGAAATGTCCCTTTTGTTCCCTTTCTGTCAAAGGAAACAGTGTTTTGAGCATTTTGAAATGCTTTTGTTTGTCCCCATGCACTGCTGTAGTCCTCTTACATTCATCTCAGCACTGGACTAGCCTAGTTGTGTGGACATCTTTGGTGTGTGTGGCAGAGGACAAATAAACTTGAAGACATCTGATTTAGTTGTTGCTGTCAAACTGAGTTTCCTAATAGCTTCATGTTAGCATTGTGAGAACTACTTGAGTGTATTGATCCTTGGGGGAAAATCTGCAGGTAAAAACACAATATTGAAGATGCAATTCCCCTCCTGCAATTTCTTGGAACCATTCCCTCTGGAGGAATTCAGGGGACACAGAAAATAGCAGTTCAATTTTTTTTTTCCTCCTGATTTTGATGAGTGCTGTCTGTATACAGTTTTTACTCCATGCTAGTTAGAGTGCTGATGCCTTAGAAGCCCTATAGCTGCTTTGGAGGCTTTCAGCTGAGGAGTATGTTGCTTCTTCTATGGGATGGGTGAGGAATTCAAGTGGATATTTTCTTGAAAACAGCTAGGGTAATGGACTTCAGAGGGTTGAAATAGAGAGTCTGAAATGAGTGTGAGGGAATGCTGGAGAGGAGCGCAGTTAGTGGGCTCTTGGAGTATGGAGAAACAAAAGGAAGTTTTGAAGAACTTCACAGTATCACAGTATAGCAAGGTTGGAAGAGACCTCAAAGATCATCAAGTCCAACCCACTACCACAGACCTCAAGACTAGACCATGGCACCAACTTCAATGCTCCAAGTGGAGAGACTGGGCCAGAAGTTTCCCTTCACTCAGTTATTCTATCTAGAATCACTTTAAGAGGCAGGAGGACATATCTACCACTGTTACCATATCTTTGCTGTGTTAAAATTTTAAATACTACCTTCTTTTCTGCTCTAAGGAACTAGTAAATTGTAGCAGAGGGATTAAGAATGAAAGGGGTTATCTACCACCTCACCACTAGCTGCAGGGCTCATAGCTGTTGTAAGGTTCTTGTCCTGACCTGCAACCTGCAGGCCATTGTGGATGTCAAATATTAGTGTCAGATAGATGAGTTTTAATTAAGCCTTCAGCTCGCTTCTCTGGAAGTTTTGTTGTTAGACAGAGCTTCCAATTTGAAGTAGTAGGAAAAACAAAAATGCTTTTCTTTTTGACTGAGCAAACAAAGGGATTGTGCTGATCCTCTAGCACTCAGAGGAGGGAAAGGACTTATTTGTGAAATACAAGAGAATCGAGAAAACTTGGTGAGTTTTGATGTGACAAGCAAAACACAGAGGTCTGTAAAAGGGGACCTAAAGTGAATTATGGCAGTCACTGTTGAGATCCTGCTGATCTGGAGAGGAACGATACCATGCCCCAGCACAGATTAGAGGTTGACCTGCTGGAAAGCAGCTCTGTGGAGAAGGATCTTGGTGGACAATAAATTACCCACAGGACAGCAATGTGCTCTGGTGGCCAAGAATGCCAATGGTATCCTGGAGTACATTAAGAATGTGGCCAGCAGGTCAAGGAAGGTTCTCCTCCCCTCTACTCTGCCCTGGTGAGACCACATCTGTAATACTGTGTCCAATTCTGGTCTCCCCAGTTCAAGAGGGACAGGAATATACTGGAGACAGTACAACAGAGAGCTGCTAAGATGATCTTTACACTTTCCACCTGTATTTTGTATAAAAAATGTCTTGCTATAGATTTTTTTTTTTTTTTTAGGAGGCTATTTTGCTTTCAGCTGGAGACTGACACACCTCAGACAAATACATGATGCCCAAATGGAATACTTTAACAGAGAAACAGTTTTTTGGTTTTTTGTTTGTTTGTTGGTTTTTTTGTTTGTTTTTTGGGTTTTTTTTGAGGAAAACCTTGTGGAAGCCTTACAGATGGTTTGTTTCTCAGAGCAGGAAGCCTTCCTGTTACCTCTCCTTCCTTCACAGCAGAGTTCATGATTAGTCAGAAGAAGGATCCTTTTCTGTGAAAGCAGAATTAAATGTCAGGATATTTCCAGTGAGAGATTTTCTTTGAGCATTCTTTCCTTTGATCCCTAACCTGAATCAGCTGACTTCCCAAATTGTGCAGGACTTCTTAGCTTCTCATTGGAAAGGTCTGAAATAAGTGTGGTGGAAAACTCTATAGGCACAGGAAAGTTAAATTATGTGTTTTCCAGAAACAGAGGGGAGAAAGGTCAAAAACTGGTTCCTGTAAGTTTGATGTAGCTTCTTTCCCTAAATGAATCCATTATCTCAGGTGTCTTTGAAGTTTTTATGTCTTTTAAATGAGCTTTAAACAGAAAACATCACAAAATTCACCAGTCACACATGACTAAGCAAACAGTTCTGTTCCCTACAAGCAAGAACACATCAGAGCCCTGTGTAACTTTCCCTGTTACAACCATTCTGAAGTTAACTGTCTGGGCATATGCATATATATGCATATATATAAATATATATGTTTTTAGTTTTAAAGGCAGGAAATTATTTTTGAAGAAGTATTTAAATAAGAATGTTGCCACACATATAGAACAGCAGCTCTCTGTTGTTGCAGTTAGATGGATGCATTCCTGAGACTCTCCCTTTAGAACACAGAGCCATCTGATTTCCAGGAGTGCACTGGGGCTGGTGCTGCTGTGAATACTGAGTGCCTTTTCCACTGCCAGCCTCACAGGAACTCTTCTCAGGCCAGATAGCCTCACACTTGTCTTTCTGGGGAAAAGTACTTGAACAATTTTGGCATTTTAAAAGCTTGATGTATTGTAAATGCTAAAATGTGGTTTAAGAAAACCAAACAGCTTTTTAATGTTTATTTTTTCTGAGTAAATTGCCTGATTTCTGGCCCTCATTCATACATTTTGAGGCAGAGGATCACAGTACCTGGTCTGAAGCTCTCATTTTGTTTCAGATGAACAGCACAGGCTAGGCAGGGTCCAAGTACTGACACTGCATGTCACCTCCATGGCATGGCACACAGATTCTTGGCAGTTCATCAGCAGTGCTCCATTCCTTTGAAGGCAAAGAATCACAATATTTGCAGAAAGACAAATTTGTAGGTGATGACACAGAGGAATGTTGGACCCCTAGCAACCACAGTTTGCTTTAATAATCCTTGTATGCATCCTCTGCTAACGATACAGTGGTTAGGACTTCTCTTTCCAGTTCCTTTATAGCTTTGTGCTCCTTAAAGCCAGCCATGCCAGGCTCAGGCAACCTGAAACTTGCACTGTTGTTTCTTGCAAACCAGTGAGTAGGCATTGGTAAACAGAAGGGCTTTTGGAGTAAGAAATTCTCTCAGACACAGTTGGCCTTTCCATTTGCTGTCTTACCAGATTAACTGCAACAGTTACCATCTTGTCCAATTCTACTGTTCAAAGTGTAGGTTCCTATTTTCACTCAAATTCCTCCTGGGATGTAGTAGTAAGAGAGCTGAAAAAACTGAAGCAGCAGCCAGATATATCCTGGATATGTGCCTCAAATTATGTAATAAACACTACTCTTAGAAATGCAAGATGCTGGTAGTTTTACTTTATGAAGTTGTATTTGTCTGTTAAGTTCCTGAGATGATTTTAGTGTTAGAAAGGTTATAACCTGCAGTTAATACCAAGTTTGTAAAATGTGGGATTTTCTCCAAAATGTGATCTAAGATACAATAAATGATAAACTGGAGCATGATTACTTCAGCTATATGGAGAAGCTCAGTGGAAAAAAAAAAAAAAAAAAGACCAAAGGTCAAGATTTCCTCCAAAGATGGTGACTTAAGCAACTTTTCTAGAGACCATCTTCAGTTTATTTATGAGCCTTTAAAAATTCTGCACTGAAATAAAAATTCTCTGGCCATCTTCTCAGTTCCAGCTTAGTTGCAGAGTGTTTGCAGCTTTTTGGGTTTGGAATTGTTCGTAGGGTGCCTCATGTCATAGTGCTTGGTTCTGATGTTGGGCTATAGGGTGTTTTCTGTTCTGGGAATAACTCCAGCCCTTCCAACTTGAGCACTCCTCTCTCAAAGCAAGACTGGCATGTATGAGTGAACATGTGTCATGTTCAGAGAGGAGATGGCCAACACAAACTTCTGTGAGAGACTTGAGCCAGTCTTTTTCCTAAGAGCAGAAGCTGTATAAACCAGGCAAAAGCTACCCAGCCAAAATGCAGCCTAATACTGTTCCAATGTACTCGTCAGGGAATCCTCCTGGCAGTTTATATTCTGTAGCTTTTAGGTTCTCACTAAGAATTCCAGTAACTAACTGGAGATCATTAACCCTCATTAAATATCATTAGTAGCTTTTTTAATGGAATTTAACTTAACAGAAGCCTTGAATCTCACATTTTAGGCTACCATAGCTGTATCTGCATTCCTGTAGACAAAAAAGCCACGCAGTTAGATACTTTAAGAAATTTTTTTTCCTCCCACTTTAAGTTTTAACCACAGGAAGCAACTAGATGCTAATTGAGAAGGGTCAGTAGCTTAATCATCTTAGAAATATGACTAATGTTTAGATTATTTAAGCCTAGTAAAATGAATTACCACCTTTTTTTTAGCATATATAAAACACACCAATGCTACTGCTTCTCATATGCTTTACCTGGGGGCAGCTTACCTTGCAGCTAGAACTAGAGTTGAAGGTAAGAGATTTAATAAATGGGCAACTGGACACTTGGACTTCAGCTGTCTGAAAAGGCTTTCAAAAAGAGTGTTGCAAAGCTACTTTCTCTTTCCCCAGGAATCTGTTGATCTCATATGTGAGAGCAGAAACTAAACTAACAGGGATTTGACAAGCAATGTGAGAATGGTTGTACATGATAACTGGTCAGCTGCTTGCCCAGATGAAAATGGATTATTTTTTAATTTTTCTTTTATGAGTGCCTGGATTTGGGTTTTTTCTTTCTGCTTTTGGTGCTGACAGTAAGTCTGGAAATCATTTCACTATTCCTTTACCCAAATCTCTGTTTATTTGAAGAATAACGTAATTCTTTGGGCAAAGCCAAGTGCATAGTACTGTTCTTCCTGCAGTCCTACTCTTTTTTTAGTAGAATTTATCACCTAAACCCTTTCATGTGCAAAGAGCATTGCCTTGCCAAGATGAAATTTACATGTACGTTGCATTGACTTAATCTAAATTGTTTTACAGAGTGAAAATAATCCAGGTTGAAATTTGAAGTTTACAGTCATTTCTGAAAAGCTTGGTTTGTTTTTCAGGGAAACTGAGTTTTTAACCAGCTTGGTTTACATTGTAAGAAGCCATTCTTTGTTTCACTAAGAGTGCCTAAATGCATATTAGCATTGGTTTAACTTGATTTGTGGGCATTTTTTTAAAAATGAAAACAAGTGAATCACAATCATAGAATGTCAGGGACTGGAAGGGACCTCGAAAGCTCATCCAGTCCAACCCCCCTGCCAGAGCAGAATCACCTATGCCAAATCACACAGGAACATGTCCAGCCGGGCCTCGAATATCTCCAGAGAGGGAGACTGCACAACTCCACTGGGCAGCCTGTTCCTGTGTTCTGTCACCCTCACAGGGGAAAAAAGTGCTTGTTTTACATAGGAAAACACCTGAGCTGCAGGTGTGGACCATGTAAGATTTATCTTAAGCTTAGTGTATGGAGGAAAGGGTTAGTCGCCATAGCTGTACTGACATAACAGAGTTGGTGAAGCCACCTTTGCTGAGTCTGTTTTGTTACTAAATGCAGCTTCTGTTACTGAGGTTTATTCTCCAAATGAAATAAGTTATACTTGTAGAAGTGCTGTCTAGCCAAGGTGATGGTCTGCATGAGAAATGTACCAATATGGAAAAGATTCTTTTTCCCCCCAAGCAGAGCATGGAGTCGAGGCCAAGGTGGTTATTGGAAATTTAATGACAGCTTAAATATCATTAGCAGCTTCACTGATTATTTTACCAGAGGCATAGAGCTGCCCTGGGATAGTAGGTACATCTTGAGTAGAAAAACAATTCAACTCCTTCCCAGCTCCAAGCTCTATTGTTAGTTGAGTGTAGCCACACAGTTTGTCCTTACAGAGAATGATAGCCATGTCTAATCCTTGGGGGTTGATTCACTAGTGTGACTACTCAAACATGAAATGTGTTCAGAAATACCCTTTAGCTGTAGTGTGCCTAAGAGCTGTTGACTTTGGCACAACTTGCAAAGAGTACCTTAAAAATATATATTCCTCTCGTTCCAGACTTTACAGTAAATTCTGGCTCTGTGGTGAAGCCTGTCTTTTAGTCTATAAAAATGAATTTTAACATACTCAAGATGTCAATAGTTGTATTTGTAAGCTAACCTTAAAAATTATGCCGGACCACAGATTTCCTGTGATGCATTTCGTGCAATAAAGAAATAAATCATTTGGAGTCTTCTTGTAATGAGAAAAGGCTCAAAAAAATCCCACCTCTTGTTAACAGGTGGACATAGCCATAGAGTGATCCTGTGTAAACAGCCAACTGTCACCAGCTAGCAACAATTCCACATTCCTGTGATTTCCATAAATACGAAGAATGTTACAGTAATACAGATCTGGGGTGCCTGCTACCTCAGAGTGATTGATCATAGACTGACTGAGGGCTAAATGTGAAGGGGGGTGATTAATCCACAAGATTGTTGCACTAACTACCATCTTCTGTTAGGAGCTGTGTTGTTTATAAACCTCCTTATGAGATAGTTATGAGCCAGTGGATATCTCTGGATAGTTACTTAACCAAAATTGGGGGTAATTTAGAAGTACTTTAACTACAAGTCTTGCTGGGTTAGTTTCTCTGCCAAGTTTGGAGAAATTTTCTCTCTGTCATTACCTTGAGTTCTTGAAGTCAGTGTAAGAAAATCACAGAGAGATCATAGAATGGTAAGGTTGGAAGGGACCTCAAGGATCATCTAGTTCCAACCCCCTGCCATAGGCAGGGACACCTCCCACTAGCACACGTCACTCAAGGCCTCGTCCAACCTGGCCTTGAACACCTCCAGGGGTGGAGCAGCCACAGCCTCCCTGGGCAACCTGTTCCAGTGCCTCACCACCCGCACTGTAAAGAACTTCCTCCTAACATCCAGTTTAACTCTCCCCTCGATTTAACCATTTAACCTCGATTCTGTAAAACTATGCAGTCATCCTGAAGACTCACTCAGCTGTTTGGGGGAACTCCACTGTTCTGCAGGAAATGGGGTGTAAAATAGGGAAGAGAAAGAAGCCAGTTTACTATAGTAGCCACAGATCTAAAATCCTCTGGCATGAGTTACTCCTAAAACATTTTGATAACTGTCAGTTGAGGAGGATACTTCTAAGGATAGCCAATGCACATGGGAATCCTGCTACACAGGAAAGCTGTCGAGTAATAGGGAGCATGGCACAAATTGAATAGAAGAGGTGGATGTGTCCTTCATACAGGATAGTTATTAATTTTTATGGGGTTTTTAATGCATCTGGAGTGCTTTTTCTAATTCATGGAAGCAGTGAAATCTTGAAAGAACACAAAGCTTATCTTATTCAACTTTTGCTCTTGTACCACTGCTTTCACCTCTGTCAGCTTATTAGTGTGCAGCGTTAGTTAGCCTTAAGGCACTGACCTTTTACAGTGCTGATGCAAGGTTAAATCCTTTCTGAACACTCACTGTTACTGCTGATGAGACTGAAGAAAGCACAGGGAACTCTGGCTCTCTGGGTCACGTTCTCCAGTGGTGAGATAATTGCCCACAGGTAAAAAGAAAAACGCAATTTGAGATCTTCAAAGCTTCCAAACCAGGTGTGCATTGTTGAGTCAAAAGCAGGAATTGACAGGTCACTTTTGCAGTGTTGACAGTCTTATTCCTTAGCAAAGGCAACTTCAAAACCATTAGTTAGCAGGCATGAATACATGCACTAATGACTGGTAGGTAGCTCCATGAACTTCTATAAATTCTTTGGAAATGCCTCTGATAATGCAATGTAATAACAAAACTATTCTGAGCAGAGAGGTGACTGCCCAAGGTTTTGAGCTTGAAAGAAAATACAGCTAGTGCTATTTTATTAACAGCATCTGGTTGAAAAAAGCAGGCAGATGTGTAACCTTTTTTTGGGGAGAAGCTGGAACAGCAGTGTCTGTTATCTGGAGGTATTGAAGTAGCATGTCACCTGGTGCTTAGGGACATGGTTTAGTGTTGACCCTTCAGTGCTGCCTCGAGGGTTGGACCGGATGATCTTTGAGGTCTCTTCCAGCTGGATGGATTCTGGGATTGTTATAACTAATCCCAGTACATTTAGAAGTTCTAAGAAATAATAATTTTGATTAAAATATATTATTTTGAGGAACTATTCTGAGTTACTCAAAATTAAGTATGTTATAAAGAATTGTCTGAAAAGATAGGGCTGTAAGATTGGGAAGTAGTTTCTTTACATCTAAACAAGGATAATGTCATGTATTAATCTACAACCTTAACATTATTTTGGGGATAAGTGAAGCCTTTTTTCATCTGTCTCTGTAAGGACTGTGTTACAAGGTGTTCTAGAAATAAAGTGATGAAGCTGGCTTCTATAGTGTTTGAAATCAATGTAGTCGCAGTATAACCCAGATTGGTGATTACTCAGATTTGGCCTTTACAGAGTAACACCCTCCCTTCTGTTTTTCTCTTTTTTTTTCTTCTGGAGCTGTTTTACCTCCTCAAAACATCGCTAGGCAAAGGGAAACATACTTGCTGGAATGCGCTGACAAGAGTTTAATAAAGATGGAACTGTGCAGCCCAGTCTGCTTGACTTGATGGAAACAAATATTCACTCCAGGAGCTGAAAATTGAACACATTTGACTCTTGGAAAGGGCCTCTGTTCTGTCCACTTTGACAGGAAAAATACCCTAGGAAGAGCACATTGCACATTATACTGAAAAAGAATAATATTATGGGGAGAGTCCCATCATAGTTCGACCTATACAAGTCTTTTTGTGCTGCTTGTTTGCAGTCTGAGGTATTCAGAGGCTGAGAGCATAGCTTCATGAGCATTTCTTCTGGAGAAATAGGAGTGTTTGTTTTTTTTTCAAGTATAGAATCATAGAATTAGTCAGGGTTGGAAGGGACCACAAGGATCATCTAGTTCCAACCCCCCTACCATGGGCAGGGACAGCTCACACCAGATCAGGCTGTCTAGAGCCTCATCCAGTCTGGCCTTAAACACCTCCAGGCATGGGGCTTCCACCACCTCCCTGGGCAACCCATTCCAGGGTCTCACCACCCTCATGGTGAAGAACTTCTTCCTAACATCCAGTCTGAATCTACCCATTTCTAGCCTTATTCCATTCCCCCCAGTCCTATCACTACCTGACATTCTAAAAAGCCCCTTCCCAGATTTCTTGTAGGCCCCCTTAAGATACTGAAAGCTCACAGTAAGTTCACCTGGCAGCCTTCTGCTTTCCAGACTGAACAGCCCCAACTCCCTCAGTCTCTCCTCATACAGAGGTGCTCCAGCCCTCTGATCATCCTTGTGACCCTTCTCTGGATACCTTCCAGCACATCCATATCCCTCTTGTAATAGTGGTTCCAGAACTGGGTGCAGTACTCCAGGTGGGGTCTTAGCAGTGCAGAGTATCATTGTATTTCATGCTTTTCTATTCTGTTTGTGTAGCAGCAGAATAAGGAGAATGAGGGAACTAGATTAAAGATAACTTTGTTTTATGCACTGCGTTATACTTGATGGGGGTTGTTATAGAAGCTGATTAAAGTTACTTGTCCTCTAACACACATGGTCATCAAGCTTCACTATGAATTTAGCACAGGTAGTTTAAGTTCCCTTTGGAATAAATGGATCTTTACGTTCTCTGGCTGTATAGATTGAACTTGAAGAGACTTACCTCTTTAGGCTAAAGCTTGCCCCTGGATTCTGTTGTCAGTGTCCGTGCAGAATTCACATAGTTACAGTTTTGTCTGCAAAGCAGCTCTGACAGCATCATTGTATTAGAACAAGACAGTTGGTTGGAAAGAACCTTGAGGTCACCTGGCCCAACCCCTTGGCTCAAGCAGGGACACTTAAAGTCAGTTACCCAGAACAGCCTTTGACTATCTCCAAGGATAGAAACTCTGCAACTGTTCAGGGCAATCTCCTGCAGTGCTCATCACTGATAAAGCATCAGCAGTGTTACTGCTGTCAGTGGGGAAGCTTCTCTGATGTGAAAGACCGAAACTGCATAGAGCTGTGAATTCAGTGTTTTAAGGAGGCATTTGGCTTATTTTGTATCATAATAGGACTTAATTTCAGGTTATTTTTTTTAATTGTGTTAATGCATGTAGATTCATTTCTGATACTGTACCATTTCTGTGTGGTGTAGCCTGGATTTCCACTTGCTTAAAATTACTATTAATGGCTGTTTCTAATCAAGAGACAAGAGTAGTTCTTCTCAAAATGAAGGCAAATTCAAAGCTGTTTAAAATTCAGTGTATCTTAAATAGAAAAGCTTTGTAGAGTATTGGTTTACAAAGAGATAGCCTCAGTTGTATGTGTGAGGGAAATCAGATTATCAAATAGACTGAACCAACCTACTGTGCCTCTGGAGAAAATGTTTGTTTATGTTCTAGGGTTTTGTTTGACTTCACTCTTCTTGTTTGGCCTACAGAGCAAACAAGAATTTTGCTGCACATTTTCCCCTGTAAATAGGGAAAACCCTCGGTTCATTTGATTTCTTCAGCATCCAAGAGTGTAGGGCTGGCATCCCTATCAAAAGACATTTATGCCCAATACCTTAATTCTGCAGGGTTTTGGGAAGAAGAAAGTGCTACTGGCTACAGTGGGGACCACAAAGAACCTTTTATTTCCTGTAGTAAAAATTAATGTCATAAACTGCATGTGTGCGAGGTTCAGCAAATGGATGGTCAGAATTTTTATCAACAGTGTTCCTGTTCTGATAGATGTGGGTGTGCAAAAAAATCAGGGAGAATTTAAGAGATTTAATATCTGTAATCAGAATTTAGGACCCGCTCTTCAGACTCCTTTAATCAGTGGTGAAGTATTTAAGAGAGAGAGAAGCAGTAAGAGGCATGCTGTAATTAGATGTTAATTTGCTCAGTATTTTGCCTGGAATTCACTGGACTGAGTCTTAATGCTTTTTATGTGCAGTATTACGTGTTAGTGGGACAGATATTCTTTTTCACATGTTTTGATAGCAGACATCTGCTGTGCAGACCAATGTTGCATGTTTTCAGTGAACTCGTAAGACTTTGCCTTTCAGCTTAGATTTCAGAGATGCTAGTTCCCACATTCTGCTTATTTCCCCTTGTCTTGAAGCCTGCTCTCAACATGCAGCAAGAATTCTACCTTTTACAAAAGAAAGAGAAGCAGCTATGTGAAGTCTTGCCTTCGGGTGAATTTCTGTCTTCTAGGAGATATCATTTCCTTTGTTCCAGATGCATAATCCTAGTGCTTTGCTGAGGAAGGGCAGAAGTTCTGCCATCAAACAACACTCTGGCATGGATTTATGTCATTTATCAATGAGCAGCTTTCCCTGGGTGTTCACAAGTAGTTCACAATTCTCTCTGAGTAGACAAGATTTCTGTGGGTTCATAGTTTTCATCTGACAAAATATTTACAGCATTTTGGCCAAAGGCACTGTTTTTCAGGACTTAGCTTTCCCAGTGCCAAAGTCTCTAAAAGCAGAGATTGTGGCCTCCAAAAGCCAAGCACTGGTAGGCATAAAAGCCTACTGTGGCAACAGAAAAGGCTTTAAAAACTTTTGTGTTTGTTCACACGACTGTTTCAATGTAGAAAATCCTGCCCTTAAGCTTCATTAACTTTGTATGACTGGAGACTAAGAGTCCAATGTTTTGTTCATTTAACTCCTAAGACAATGAGCATTAAGGTTGAAATGCAGATTACAAGCAAGGGGGGTGGGGAAGAAGAAGGATTTTTACCCCAGAACAAAGTACTGTGAGACCCCTTCTCTGCAGCACTCCAGCATAACTCTAGATGGAAATGTTAAATGTGCCATTGAAAGAGAACTACAAAATCCTTTGAGCAATGTGCAGGAGGATGAATTGGCCTGCAAAAAGAAAAATAGTAAAAAGCTAAGCTGCAAGACAATGCCTTTACCATGCTGCACCTTGCAAGGCTTTCAGCACTGCCCAAGCTGCCTCACATGGATGCAGTGATAAAACTTCTAAGTCACTGCTGAGAAGTTTTCAGAGTCCTGCTCTCTTAATACACTGCAAACAGTGTGATACAAGAAAGATGTAGTCTGGTATAATACATCTTGGGGATGAGATCTGAGTTACAAAATGTGGAATGTCTGAATGCTGAAATCCATGATTCCAGGAAATGTAGCTTGACTTCCCCCAGCAGAGTTGCTATCAAACGTGGAGAAATGTTCAAGTCAGGCATTAAGCAAGTGTGTGCACAATGGATGTGGTGCTGGCAGCAGTTCTTCCCTGCTGAAAAGATGCAAGTCCAGATGTTCATACAGAATATGCTCTTTCAATGAGAAAGAAGCTTTGTGATTCAGTACTGCTCATCCTTATAGGTCCTTGTAATTCATGTAATCATCAGATTTTATATGACGCACTTGAAATAGCACAGGCCGAATGCTGGAATTGCTTTCACATAACAACATACAGGCTGGTACAAGAATTGCCTGAACTACTGGTTGAAAAATGCCAAATCTACAACATAAGATTTTAATAATGTTTTCTATATGGCATCTCTGCAACCATCTCATCTGTCTCCAAAGTAAGCTAAGTAAGCTCCCTGCTTCCATGGCTACATGCTTTTAATTTGCATTGATGGACAAAATTAATGATGGAATTCACCACCTTTGTCAGTTCAACTTGGCTTTCTGTTGTGCAGCTTTTCCTGTGTCCCAGGCTGTTTTCCTTCATCTTCACAGCCAATCCTCTGACCCTTTATGCCATTACATGTTTACAAAACCTTTTATTTTTAGGTCCCTTGTTCAATTCTAGCGAGACACAGTTCAAGTTACCTGTTTTGGTTTGTATGAGACAAGCAATCAGAAGAGTCAAAGAGCAAAGGGGTGTTGTATGTATATCAGGTTGTACTGTCACAGGTGATATGTCTGTGTGTGACTGCAGTGTGTTGCGAATAGCAGCCTGGGCACGTCAGACACCACTGGCCTGCACTGCAGCTCTGGCAGAACCCCAACTTCTCTCTATGACCTGTTTGGGAAGTAGCCTTGCATCAAAACTTCAAATTTAGCATTCTTCTAAGAGCCATGATCTAGTATGAACCTTGTAGGCTCATAGAGAACATGGATTTTCCAGCTGGTGGCTGTGTGGCAGGGCAGAGTGAGTGATGTGCTTGAAATAGGAAAC
This sequence comes from Ramphastos sulfuratus, assembly GCA_013399055.1. NCBI lineage: Eukaryota > Metazoa > Chordata > Aves > Piciformes > Ramphastidae > Ramphastos > Ramphastos sulfuratus. The sequence continues at coordinate 334,258 of WBNM01000065.1, read as the reverse complement.
TGCAGATTACAAACAGCAGTCTGTTGTCTGAATGTTTTCCATGTTCACCATCCAAGTAGAAGGGATTGCAGAACCTTTTAAGATTGAAAGTGAGTTTTTCTTTAAATCTTTCAGGTTCAATTATTCTAGTGGCGCTGTGGTGGGCTGTGCTGGTAACTCAGAACTTGCCATTTTATGCATGCATTACTCAGTTTTAAGAAGTGGAGGCAAATAAATACTATCATTTAAATCATTGTGAGACTGCATGTAGTTAAAGGCGCTTTTCGTCTTCCTTAGGAAAGTAGGAGTGGCTGCTGAGAAATACCTTGACCAAAAAGTCCTAATGCCTGTAAATTATTAGGGGTTTTAGAATCGTAGAATGGTTTGGTTTGGAAGTGAATTCAAAGATCATCTAGTTCCAACTAGGGAACAGGGACACCTCCCACTATAACAGGTCGCTCAAGGCCTCATCAAACCTGGCCTTGAACACCTCCAGGGAGGGAGCATCCACAACCTCCCTGGGCTACATGTGCCAGCATTTCACCACCTTCACTGGAAGGAACTTAGTAAACTTCTTGGATTTTTTTTTCTTCTGTATTTTATATAATCCAGAAAATATTACTATTCTCCTGCACAAAACCTTCCAAGCATCAGAATAAGGAAATAAAAAGAGATAAGGCTGTTACTGCCACCTTAAAACCAAGCCACTGTAGTTCCCACATTTATGAAAGCGCCTTTTTCATTTTTTTTTCTTTTTGTTTGTTTTCCAGACCTAAAGATTTTCGAAGGAAGTGATGACAGTAGAAGAAGTGGCATCAGGACAGAAATTCTTGTAACCGGGAAGCACCTGAGCATCTGCGTCAGCCCTTCTGCTCAAAACGTTTTTGATAGGTGGGAGCAAACTATGGGAAATTTATAAAGGTTTTTGCATTTGAAACAGCTGAGAATAGATACTGTTAATGCCACGTGGTTTGGTATTTGTTAACCACATTTGGGTTTAATGCCATTAGTAAAGTATCAGTAAGTTTTTTATGAATATTTGCATCTCCTGGAAGCATTGTTCACTGAAATGAAGTGCCTTACTCCTCAAAGCTGCAAAACTTGAGTTCTGTGGAGTAAGAGCAGTGAATAACTACAGTCACAGAGCTCCTATGAATGCACACTGCCAGAAAATGATCTGGTTTGCTCTCCTGACAACTTACACAGCTTGACTGGATGAGAGAATGTCAGTTTTGGTTCAGACAAAGGGAACTGTTCTTGCAGAATTCATTCTGTCTTTGAGGGATGTGGGAAAAAAAAACCACAACAGTGGTGTGGGAGGTGTTTAGTACTTCTGTGATTGGTTGTGTGGTTCTTTTGAAGGCCTTTTCTGGAGCATAGAGTGTGTGCAGCCTATTGTCCTCTATCCTTTACTATAAGACTTGTTGCCCAGAAGTGTTGAAGAAGGAAAATGTATTTTCATCTCTTCACATTCTGGCCCCTGGAGATCTATACAATTGGCCCAAGTTAAAAATCAAGGGAGTACAGAATGAATGTATAAAAGCTGCCACTTTTATTTGCATACAAAACGGAAATGAAAGAGGTTCACAATAAATTATCGGTGTGCTCCCACAGAAAATTCTTGGGCATTTTTATAATTTGGGGTTAAAAAAAAAAAAAAGTATTCCATTAACATAAGAATTCTTTGTAAATGTAAGAGTTGGGTTCAGGGAAACCTGATTATTCACTGTTCTCCAGTGAACTTAGTCATCTTACTGTGCTAGTAAAGCAAGTCATCCAAAATGAACACAACAGTCCACTGGAAAAACAAGGGTAACAAAACATAACCTTTCTGAATGGTTCTATGTACACCAATGGGCTGGATGTGCTTTTCCAGGGAGATGGAGTTTGAATAGTGTATAGAACAGTACTCCAGAGAAAGATCTACAGGTGACCTTTCTTCATCATCTAGCACCAACCCACTAAACTACTAAGTTTCTGGCATGCAAGATAATTACCATTATTTGTTGTGTCAGATGGTCATGTACACATTTATTGGTTTTTTTTTTTTTCTCCTTTAACATAAGAGCCTGTAAACATCTTCCATGACAGGTTAGGCACCTGGACAAAAGGCTGAGTGCAGGTGCACATAAAATGTTTCCCATCTTTAAACAGTTCACTGAGAGGGGTTTTTCCCGTTCTCCCTTTTGCGTGCTGGTGTTTTGATGCTCCTTTTGGCTATCCTCCTCGTGAAGTGACTGATTCCTGGGGATCTCAGTTCAGCGCCTTCCATCTCTTCTTGAACAGGAGTAAATTCTGGTTGAGCAAGATGAGGTGATGGATAGGAGGACTGGGAGTATGGAGGTGGTAAGGGGTAGGACCCGTGAACTACATAGGGCTGTTGCTCACCATCATAAAGGTCCTCGGGGTCATAGATTTGGTAGGAGTTATGTGGCAACTGCACTACGGGGATGTCTTGATCAGTTGGCTCACCGTATCCACCTTAACCCACCACCACCAAGAGCATTCACACGGTTAACACAGGAGAAGAGGAGCAGAAAATTAAAGCAGTCATTAGGAAATGGACATTTTATATATAGATATATTTATACATAAAGCGTGAGAGTGTACATATATATATATCATCCTTAAATACACATCTTGTATTCACATAGAGGAACAGTGAAAACATTAAACAAAATTAATAAGCTGGAGCAACTGGAAACCCACCAACAGACAGCCAAGTTAGTTGGAAACCACCACCAGAATTTGTCAAGAGGCCAGTTGTGACACTGTGCATATTACAGACTGCACAGCCTGCCTGCTTTAGCTTATTCCAGCTGTGGTCTAGAATACACAATGAACAGGCCAGCATGGGCCAGGCAATGCTTTTTTAGCAGTGCAAGGAAGCCAAGTGCATGTACAGCAGCTAGTAAGTTCATTAGTGGTAGTCAATATCGTTGATGGAAAGCACAGAGCAGTTCAGCATCCATCTCTGACCTTCAGCCAAATGAGACCTGAACCAGAATGAGCCTTTCACCTTCTGGATTGGTAGCCATTGTAAGGGATTGGGCCTTCAAACAGGAAATGAACAACGGGGAGGGGAGGTAAGGAGAAAAGGACAGGAAGAGACGACAACAAAAACATTCAGGTGAGTAAAACATACAAACATCTTGGGGGGCAGATTAAACCATAAACACCAAACAAATACACCTTCCTGTGTCCCAGCTGTAGTAACTAGTGCTTTACTAAGGCATTGCCATTTTAGTGTGGGCAATTTAATTCTTGGTGATTGTGTTAACTTCCTCCCCGTGCTATAACAAGAGGGGAAAGGAAGGTACAGAGAAGATGTAGAAAGAAATCATTTCCTCCAGATTGGTTCACTGGTTAATGATGGACACGTGCATCCCTGCATCAGGTTACACTACTAGGGGTTTAGTAAGGGTCATGCTCTCATGCCATTCGGGGCACAAAGATGGGGAAGTTGAGCGACATGTTTGTAACAACAATGCTGTCAGGAACGTTAGGAAGTGGGGATTCAACACAGACTGCTGGATGGAGCAGGCTCATACTGCTGCACAAACAGGCACAGGACAAAGCCCCACTGCGCAGGACCAGTTTTACGAGGCAAGATCCAATGGTGCACTCCCTTTGGTCACTACACAGAGGCCACCTTCTCCTCGTGCTGCAGTTCCACAAAACAGAGCAGCACTGAACATGTTTTTAGGGAGCTGCCACGCTTCAGCACAAGGCTTACGGTAGCCTCCATCTTACTTTGGCTGTCAGGCAATTCCATCTCTGCAAACGGCAGCTGCTCCAACTCCCAACTACTCACCTCCCATGCCGTAACCAGCGCAGGAGGATGGATCGCAGTACCCTGGTGGGCCAGAAGGTCCCTGTGAGCCTGGGGGTCCTGTGTGACCAGCAGGACCTCGTGGGCCTGGAGGTCCTGGTGGTCCCGGACTGCCAGTGCGACTTTCTCCAGGAGGTCCTGTGTAGAAGGGGAGCATGAAACGTCTGAGTAGCATCTTTCTTAAAAGCAAGAAGTTGAGGCCACCTTTCTAGGCCTGGGAAACATGGCACTGAGGGTACAACAAACATTTCAGCCATAGCTTGAGGGGCACCCCAGCTCTGACTCCCCTGGGCAAGCTGAGTGAAAGGCTGCAGCCTTCTGGTGAGGAAGATGAAGCGGCAGTGAGAGAGGAGCCCTGCTCCTGATCAGCCTTCTCTCCAGCCACTGCTTCATCTTCCTTGCCAGGACAGCTTTTAGGCAGAAATTTATACCAAAGCAAATGTTTCCCCAGGCATCAGGCATTTCATGGTGGGAGGGCAGCCCTCGGTGCTTGCACAGCTTTTGATTTCCCCCACTCCCCTTCAGGAGAGCTTCTGATAATGCTGTGCCTTGATACCGGTGCTCTAGTGGCCACAATATCCTCCTGAAGTCACTGCAATTTGACACCCGTTTCAGCAGAACCTGCCTGTCACCCTCTCTCTGCTTTTGTTCAGGAGCTAAATATACATCCCTGTGATTAATGTGCTTAATTAATATGTATTCCTCTGTCAAGTCACAGTTATTGACCTTGAGTTGATGACAAAACAAATGCAATTAATCCAGATTAATTTTTTTGCCCTTCCAGACCCCATCTCTGGGGGAAAAAAAACAACACCAAACTTAAAACATTAAAGAAAGGGCTTTGAAGAAGCAATTTATCACAAGGGGAAGGGAAATACTTGTATGACTGATGACAGCTTCACATGGCCCATCAAAGTGTCCTATCGTGCAGTAAAAATGTAACATGGCAGGTAAGATGCCTGAGCTACTGACCCCTCTGCTGCTCCAGCCTTAGAAGCAGAGGACAGAGCTGTGCAGGTCTTGGGTGCCTTGGTCAGAGTGGTCTAATCCAGACGCCTTAAATGTAACAACTTTACCTATAGATCCTGGTAGGCCTCGGGGTCCTTGGGCTCCAACACCTGGATTGCCTTTTTCTCCCTTCTCACCTGGTAAACCTAAGGAAATGGCACTCATCAGAGTCACATTTTGACCAAAACTGTTTGCAGTGTTTATTGTTTAACCAGGATTATAGCTTCATGTTATTATTTGCCTAAAAACAGATGGCAGAGAAGAAAGGAGGTAAAAATAAAAATTACTTGGTTCTTTTTCCCTTCTTTCCCTGACAGCCTCTCAAGGGGAACTTGGCATTCCTGGGGTCTTAAACATTTTTGCTGCCAGGGTGGTTTCATTGGGGTGGTATGCAGAGGCTCTGGCTAGTTTCCAGGCTGCACTTCTTGCTGGAAAGCTGTCTCTGTGCTATACCAAGGTACAACTATTCTAAGTAAGAAGAATCCTGGGAGTCTTAAGTTACTGTGTGTCCCAGAAAGTCAAATTTTCAACGCTACAGCAAATATTCCTTCAGATATTCACCTACCAAACAGTGGTTCAGCATAAGATGGTTCTACACAAATGGAGGTAACCATGAGTTACTGCAGTGTTGCTAAAACACAAGAGAGTTTGAACAGTCGAGATCTGTCTCCTCAAATGAAGCCAAACCTTAGAGTTTCCCAGTCACAGAACTCTAAGGTTCCATCATGTGCAGCCATTGAGTAGAGTTCCTGCATTTGCTCATGGCACTAAATTTCTGTTGCTGAGTCTGATCCATGGAGATCACAGCTTTAGCAATCCACTGAAGGCACTACCCTCTTCCAGCTTTCCATCTCCCCCTGCACCACCACTATGGCATCCTATGAAAACACTTTCTATGCACAGCCATCACAATAAGCAGTGTCAAACTAAAGTAGGTGTCAAAACTATGAATTCCAGACCTTGAGTTTCCACCGGCAACTTGGAAACTCTCATAAAGTCTGTGTTTGATTTGGATGATTCAAAGACACCAAATCCAGGCTGGTTTGTGGGACTTTCCCTCCTGTTCTCCAGACCTCCCAGCACTGGTAATTGCTCTCACTGCTTCATAGCTTCTACACTTTCATAGTTAAGAGCTGATGTAGAGCACCTTCATTAAAAGAAAGTAGAAAGAAAACAGCCACTGCTGTTGATAGGGCAGTGCCTACAGTTTCAGCTAACTGGCATCCTTCCTTCCCTTCTGCTCAGGCAGCTGTTACCCTCTTGGGGAAGAACACCTGGAGCGCACTTCATTTTTGCAAGGAGTCATAGAAGATTCTTTTTTTTCTTCCTTTTTAAGCTAATTTCTGGTGGAAGCAAATAAGTAAAAACAAAGCTGTAGAAAAATTGCAATTAAACCTCATCAGTGACAAAGACTTGCTCCCATTAAGCTTGTGAAACATGAGTTTGCTGAATTACAGGGGATTTAGTGTCTGCTGAGGAGTTCTGGGTCTTCTACAGAACAGGAGGCTTCCATCCAGAGCAACAGATCATGTACCCTGACCACAGAAAACAGCAGGGTTTCAGAAGGCTGTTGTCAATAGATTTTCAGGGATCTCCTCTGCAGACCCTTTGATGAATGCCTGTATTGCATAGTGTATGTAAGAAGCAGGCCAGGCAGCAGACATGCTCTCACCTACATTTATATCCCTGGGGAAACCTGCCAAAAACCCCACATCATCTGCGATCAGCTATTGAATTCCACCCATTTGGAAGAAAAATTTCTCAGACAAATCTCTTGTCCTGCATCCCAAATGTAGTTTCCAGATACCTAAAATTTGCCCAGCCATGGTGTGTTCAAATACATGGAGAGACTCCTCTGCTGCAGTGTCCTTTTAACAAGGTACACCCATCTAAATTATCTCTTACCACACCTGTCCTGTAAGAAAATGTTTGCCATTTGCAGAAGGCAAAGTCTGTAAGTGTGGATTGCTTTAATCAGATGACTGGCCCATGATAACTATCCAGACCTATACAGATACTTAGTACAAAGACCATTGCTCTTCCTACTGTACAATAACATATCACAGGACATTAAGGGGTGGAATGGACCTCTGGAGATCTTTGAGTCCAACCCCTCTGTCAGAGCAGGACTATGTAATCATGTGCAGGTCACACAGGAACACATCCAGACAGGTCTTCAAAGTCTCCAGGCAAAAAGACTCCACAACCTCTGTGGGGAGCCTGTTCAAGCGCTCTGTTACCCTTAACAGTAAAGAAGTTCTTCCTGGTGTTGAGGTGGAACTTCCTCTGCTGTAGTTTACATCCATTGCCCCTTGTCCTATTGCAGAGCACAAGTGAGCAGAGCCTGTCCCTTCCTTCTTGACCCCCAGTTTATAGACATTTATTGAATCTTCTCTGTCTTCTCCTCACCAGACTAAACAGCCCCAGGTCTCTCAGGCTTTCCTCATAAGGCAGTGCACCAGTCCCTTCATCATCCTTGTAGCCCTCCATTGGACTCTCTCAAGTCTCTGCCCCTCTTGAACTGGGGAACCCACAGCTGGCTGCAGTATTCCATATTGTAACTTCAAATGCAATGGCCACTGTTTCCAAATCACAGCCTTCCATGCACTCTATTACTCGTTGGACACACAAGAACACAGATGTGCACATGATGTTCACAGCATAAACTGCAGTAAGAAATTATAAATAGAGAACAAATGTACTCTGTCTAAGAATAAAATGTGCATTCTGGAACAAGTTTTGAGGCTTTTGCACAGGGCTAACCTTCTTTGCAATCACATAGATACCAAGTTCCTAAAGCAGACATACTCAAGTCCAAGATGCAAGTCTGCTTCAGGTTTCTTTTAAGGTTTTCCAGTGCCGTTTACTCAAGTGAAAGAAACATAAACTGTCCAGCAAGCAACAGCTTTCACATTGTGCTCTGGATGTACTTCAGCAATACCATCAAACTGCTTCTCTCCCTTTGTGTATTCCTCCCATCCAAAATAAGCTTCAGGACAGGACTATATATTGTGATTTGTTGCACAAGTTAAATACAAACAGTGTTTCAGAACACAGCAAGGGATGAGGTCTGAGTTCATTTACTGTCCTCACTGTAGTCACTGGAAACTGAAACTCTTTCCATGCAGAGGCAGAGCTGTTTTAATTTGCTCTGTCACTGTATGATACGTAGTCAGGAATCAAGTGAGAATTGAGAATGTACAAGAAACTTGTAATCCCTCTCCATGAGCATGAGAAGCAGGTAAGACAAATTTTCTCTTGTTGCTGCTGCATTTTGGGGTTAGCTTAGAGCAATTCCTTAGCAATGTATCCTGAAACATCCCAAGGGTCAGTGTTACAACTCAAAAGGTATCTTCCTGTCAAATAAACCGCTGCTACATCAGGCACACTATCTAAATTTTCAACTGCTTCTAAAGAAATTAATCCTCAAGGACTAATAAATTATTCCATAGTTTCCCTAGGTTCTCAATCAGCACCTTTCTCTTCCTTCTAGGTTCTGTGCAAGACTGCAGTTACATGATTGTCCTAAAAAACATTTTCAATCTGAATAAAGACAATTAAGTTTACACATAACCTTTTTTTTTTCTGAAATCAATCTAACTGCAGGCTATAAATAGTGTAAAACACTCCCAACATTTGACATCACATTTTATGAAAATCTGCTGATTATAGTTTTTGAAATAGGTCTGAAAAGAGCTTGCTCTCTATCAAGTATGAAACACTTCATAAGCACTGCTTGCTAAAACCTGTCCTTTCTAATATCAGTTATCTCTATAAAGAGAAGAAGATATTCTTTTTTAATGTGTTTTTACCCTTTCTACACTTGCCCTATTGCCAATGCTTCTTCCCTCCACTAATCAACGGGTGAAAAAATTGCTGTTCTCACATTTAGACAGGGGACAAAGGCAACCAGAATGATTCAGGAAGGGGAAGTATATTTTTGTGTATATGAAGTACAAAGCCTACCTCTTTCTCCTGGTAATCCTGGTTGACCAGGGCTTCCTGGAAACCCTTGCATGCCTGGTGATCCCTGCTCACCCTGTGGCCCTGGAGCCCCTGGCCGACCTGGCTCACCAGGAGGTCCTGCAATTGTTCGTGTTGAGACAGACTGGCTTGGAATCTGGTTCAGGATTGAGTTATATCTTGCCATATGACCTGTCAGGGAAAAAACAAATTATCATTTTCAAGTTGCACTGGAGAACCCAGTTCAGCTGAGTTTGAACAGAGCCCTGGCAAGTCCTCAAGGCTGTAGTCTGTCATGCTTTGATAATATGAAGCTGTGTGCTCATTGGTGGAGAAATGATGGTTTAGTGAGTACACAGAAAATGGAAGAAGTATTGTGTGAAGTTTTATTTCCTCACTTTGGTATGGAGTGGATTTTTTGCATTTTATGTCTATAAAACATTTAATTTGTTGCTGCATAGTGCAATAGTTTGTAGAAAATTCAGGCTTATTTTTAGATGGCTGATGCTAATCAGCTCTAGTTGGACATAAATCCAATTTAACATCATTCCGGTTGGAACATAAATCCTGGCTGTCTAGCCTAAAACAAACAGATCTCCTTGGATGCTTTGCATCATCTTTGTAAGTAACTGTGGGAGGAAAAGATCCATCCTAGAGATAGAAGCATATGAACCATCTATTTACTTACCCTGGATGAGCTGTTCACACACTTGACGAGCAACAGCACGCACCATTGCGTGGGACTGGAGATCACCCTGGATAACAACAGCAGCAGTGTCATAACACAACTTTTTACATCATTTCTGTCTTGAAAACACTTAGAGCAATGAAAGACATTTTTTATGCCCAAGAGATATGTCCTCATAGATGAGAAAAAAAACAGCCAAAGATGTTTTGGGATTTGCCTGGTTCCCATTATTGCAAACAGAGGTTTGAGAAAATAATCCTAATGAGAGATTTGAGGACATGTTTAATGACACATACTTCTCACCTTCAAAAAATTAACGTAGCTACATATAAGACAATGCCTGGGAAAAAAGGAAATTTAGCTTGGTTGCATATAGAAAACTATTGTGTCTAGAAACATAAATGGTCAGAACAAAGTTTTCATGAGGCAGAAAGCCAGGCTGGAAAAGTATGGTAGCTTAACATGACTTACCCGCTCACCCCTTTCACCCTTAGCTCCAGGAGGACCCTATGAAAAGATTCATTACAAAATCAATTCTCATTTTGTTCTTGCTTAAATTTTTTAACACCTAAACGTTGCCTTCCTTGCAGCATCACAGTAGGAGAAAGGAGAGGAGAAACTAAGCAAGGCACACAGTTACAGGAGGCTCTGGGACAATAACAAATCCATCTGTAGCCATTATATGGCAACAAAGACTTTCTCAGGAGGGGGCTGTCACACACTGAATGCTCTTGTTTAAAATGGCAAGGGCAGACCACCAGAGGATGCATTTCACGTGGCTGAAATGGGTGTAATTATCACTGAGTATAAGAAAGAGAAGGCTTATGAGACAAAATACCAGCCTGAATTTTACAGCTTCTGCTGCACCAAGACCCTGCATTCGCTATGAACAGAGTCAGCAATGGGACTGAACTGCACAGAAGAAGATTAAGTATGACATTAAAGATACTGTAACGATGGTAAAGATCATTATTGATTGGAACAACTTTTCTAGAGCAGGTACAACTTCATCAGTGGAGAGTTTTGAGGTAGGCTAGACACATGTCAGAAACTCCTGAAGTGAGCAAAGATCTGCATGAAGAGGTAAGCACCTTGCTGATGCAGAGTTAAAGCACAGCTTATTCTATCCTGGGGAAAAACAAACTCCTACAAAGACTGCAGGGTTATTTCTGGGCTTCTTTTCCATTACTCTGTTTTTTTTTGTTTTTTTTTTAGGAAAGAGAGTTACTGAAGCTCAGCAACTTTACACCCACCTAGCTGTTTCTTTAGAGCTACTTGAAGCTAAATGTTCACAGTAGTGGTCTTACATGACTCACAGGAACATCTTTAGGAAATTCAGTTGAGCATCTGGAACATGTGTTTGGAAAGGAACTCAATAGTCAACATGCTATACATTAATAGTAATAAGTTCCATAGCTCATCAAATTATTTCATGATTACACTTAGAAACTATGCAGAACTGGGCATTAGGTTGTTCTCCTTACTTATATATTATTGCTCATTTCATTTCAGCTTGACCAAATAAAAATGCTTGCATTGGAGTAAATCTCTAAAGCAAAGTAGATTTTGAAACAAAACAAACTAAAATATTATATTCTACAAATTGAGTCAGAAATATACACTGGTCCATTCCTTTAAAAATTAAATAGAACATTCACTGCAATGTATGGGGGGGGGAAATGTGAGCACACTTCATAATTAACCAAATGATCCAATGTTAAAATGTGAGTATGCAATAATATCTCAAACTCTACAAAGAAAGAGGTCCACTGTACATCTTCTCTTTTGCATAATTTGCATAGTCATTATATTCCTTTCTTCTCATTAAACTGAGGGGGGTTTATTATAAAAAGTGTAATCTGAAAGCAAAACTTAGTATTAGAGGCTTCTAATTCTAATTTTAGGTGTAGAGGGTGTAATTTTCCACTCAGTGAAACTGATGGTCGGATTTATACTAAGATCCTGGAAGCAGCCTTGGTTATTAGTCAGTTTTTCTGATGTGAACTCAAGAGTGGTCACAAAAGGCAGCTTTTGAATTCATGCAATATTTTCTGAGGTTGAAAATCAGTACAGTGTTTTGAAAATATTCAGGTTAATAAATGGCATACTTTAATATCCCAACACTTGCTTGAAGTGCAAAGAAAAAAAAAAAATCACAGAATTGTCAGAGTTGGAAGAGACCCCCAGGGATCACTGAGTTCCAACCACTCTGCCAGGGGCAGGGACATCCTCCAACAGATCCAGTGGAGGGTAACTACACACAGACTAAAATGCTGTCATGTTTTTAACTTCTCTGGTTTAACCTTGTGTTTTGCCTCTCTAATCCCTATATTCCAAACACTGTAAGTTCAACAAATAAATTGAATTATGAAGAATGAACAAAGAAAGACCAATACAATGTTTTGCTTAGCCACTAACTGCAAACAGATCATAAGCTATAAATACTGAGGAGTTAAGTAAAACAATGAAACCAGAACCAGAAATCAGCTAATGCATGACAACAAATAGAACAATATTAATTAATTTTACTCACAGGAGCTCCAACATCACCTTGTGGCCCCTGACTTCCAGCAACACCTGGAACACCTGGAGCACCAGGTATGCCCTACATGGAAGAAGAAAACAGTGATGATGGCAATCGACAGCCATGAATCCTGCAGAGAACTGTGTGATGGAGAAGTGCACAAGCAGACAGTACACCCACAGTTCTGCCAGGCAAACACCAGAGATGCTGGGAGAGAGGGCTAAGTACACCCTGCAGGAAAAAGCACCCTAAAAGAGCAGCTCTGAGAAAAGCACTTGAGAAAACAAAACCTGGGCTGCTTGCTTTCAGGAACAGGCATGGACTGCTGAAATGCAAGACCAAATCCTGCAATGTTACTGCCATGTTCAGGAGTGATGACTCAGAACATTCTTTGTAAAAAGAGCAGGATTGCTTGGAGAATGCTCAACACCACCATCAGCTTCACCTAACTTCTTACATCTACCACGAGGGCATTAACTTTACCTAATTGCCCTAGCTGAGAAGGATGAGACCAAATCTGGAGGCAACATATGTCTTGCTTTGAAGGCTGAATGTAACATCTGCTGTCTTTCTTGATTGCTGTATGAGAGCCTCCAGACCAAATAAAACTTGGCAGCTAACAATCCCAGTTGAAATTTCTTACAAAAAGAAAGTAATTAAAAAAGCTAAGAGCACCAATTCCCTTTATACAGTGCAGTTACTTGACTAAGAACAAGCTATCAATCTATTGATGGAACAACTGCTTCCCCTTCCCATGGGAGACATCTTCTCTTGGGCTAAGTAAGAGTGGAAAGAAATTACACTGGACAAGCAGCTCTCTGCCAACCCTGTGCGTCATGAGAATTTTAACTTCCAAGGAGAACCTTTGGCCTCTGTCTATCCACTGAAGCCTAGATAGCAGTGATCTACAGTCCCCCCAAATCCTGCTGGTTTTTACAGTATTGAATTCCATGAGCAACACTCACCGTTGGGCCAGGAGGTCCTTGTGGGCCTGTGGGACCATCTTTGCCAGGAAAGCCCTATAAAAGAGAATATATGCCACTTGATCTGCTTTTTATATGTACTTTGTGAATCTGTTGGAAGATGCTTCCTAGAAGGAAATTCCATTGTTAACCCTGGGGAGGGTTTCACTCTGAAAAGGAGCTACAGTGTACCTGACATTAAAAAAAACCTAGTCTTACAATACCTTGGAAATGAAAAGCAGCAAGGCAAATCATTTTGTGTGGGCAATTTTCACCTGAGTGAATTTCACTTACAATGCTGCTGCAGTGAGGTAAATGAGAGAATTTGCTGTCAGGCTTCTCTGCCACAAGATGGGTCACTCTTCTATGTCTGTTCCCACTAGTTGCAACCCAGCCCACTGATGGCAGCTAAGAGTTTCTCTCTCTGCTCAGCAATACTGCACATGTGTACTACCTATCACTGAGGTTTTGATTCAGGAAGCAGCAGGAATGCTCAATGTGGTTTACATTATGAACGTGCTTCAGAGCTTCCAGAAATGAGAGCCAAAAAAGAAAGATAACTTGGAAACTGGAAAGCAAGCAAATCATAGAAAAAAGAGACTGCCCAGATGTAGAAAATCCACTGTTAATAAAGTATTCCTACAAATTAACCATGGTGCACATTTTGTATCCACATGCTACAAAACATAGGTTTCTGAACAGCCTGGTGCTTAGTCAGTTCTTTAATTACTACACAGCTTAAAAAGGAGAAACATGATTTTATCAGTGGCTCAAGACCAGAACATGGAAGTGAGAGTAAAAGGAAACAGAGAGTTTGAAAGTGTTTATGATTGACACACACAGTAAAGAACATTCTAAGCCCATCTCATCAAGATTCAGAGGGGGAAAAAAAATTAATTTTGCACATTTTTCTGAAACTTTAGTTCTGACATAATTTTGGTAAAGAACATAGCATGAGCTATTTGGGTTATGCTTTACACAATTTGGAAAACATGATTCAAACTTGCATGGCATGAAAAGACTGGAATTATCTGCCAGGTTCCCAGAAAGGATTTTGTAAACTTCCACCAGAAGGGTGTTTCCATGATAAAATAAGGCACATAGTCAACTCATGTCATCTGTGCATCCTTAGTCATGATAAGGAATTACTTTCATATTTCACAGAGCAGCCAGATGGCTCTTGAAGCTTCAAGGACCAAAGCAGGTCCCTATCATAGTAAAAACTAAAGCAAATGTAGCAGCTAAGTGGTACTGAAATACAGGTACTAGTAGTTTTAAGACATAATTTTAAGACTAGTAGTTTAAGACTATTGCAGCACTTTTAAGACACATAAAAAGACTGCAAGCCTGGCTTCATTAAATAAATTTGCAAAGGAAAGTGTGCTTCAAAATTGGTGTTTCTAGAGGAAATGGAATGGTATAAGGACCTTTAAAACGCATTAAAACTAGAAAACAGGGTTTCAGGTACTCTATGGAAGAAGCAATTCATTCATAGAATGGTAAGGTTGNCAGGCTCATGTTGAGCTTTTCATCACCCCAGACCCCCAGGTCCTTTTCCTCAGGGCTGCTCTCAGCCATTCACCACTCAGTCTGTATTTGTGCTTGGGATTGTGCCTACCCAGGTGCAGGACCTTACACTTAACCTTGTTGAATTTCATGAGGTTGGCTTGGGCACACCTCTCCAGCCTGTCCAGGTCCCTCTGGATGAATCCCTGCCATTTCAGGACATTGTGAACAATGTTCTGAAAACTTCACTGATAGCTACTCACATTTTTAGAATGTGAGAGTCCTTGAGAGATAATGCAAAGCAGACTTGGTAACAGCAAGCACTTCAGGAAGACTGATACCTTCATATCCACAATATGTTTCACTTTTTCAACAAAAGATTTTAAATCTGCATTTATTTTTTTATCAACTGTAAAGCAGAATGAAAACTCTCTGGATCCTCTTAAGGAATTTAGCTAGGAGGAGGAAAAATGAGTTTTCCACTGAATTCTAGGATCCAGTGCAGATTCACACAAGAAAAATAACACTGCATGACCCTTTCTTCTCCCATTCAAGTCAAAGAGCAGGACTATTCATATCATAAGAATTACCTTCTCTTTGAATATATGTCACAATTTTCTGCTGAGCAGTATTCTGACTCTTGGCTGTTCAGTAATCATCTCCTGTCTATTCTCTTAGGATTCATTTCTCTTGGCACTGTGTCTGTATGACCTGCCCACAAAATAATCACCTCCTACCATATTTGTTAGATGTGAAAATTGCTATTTATAGATGAAGTCAAACAGAGGTTTGCTTCAAGAAAGAATGTGATAAGACCTATTCTCTCAGGCAGGTAGAACAACCAAAGATGCTTGTTTGTGCTGCCAACAATGTTTGAAGATGATGTTACTCGAACCATCTGATAGCAAGAATGGATCTGATACTCATTCTGAACTTGTGAGTAGTGAGCAGAGGAGATTAGTAGGTACCAAGGAATTGCCAGGCAGGCTGGGAGTGTATTTCTCCTGGCTCCCTCTCACATTACTTTTGCTCTGTGCAATGTAGAAGAAAACAGAGCACTGTGAGAAATCACTAAGTGGCCTTGGAAGCACTGCAGCCTCAAAGATGCTTATCACTCTCCTGCTTATTGAAGTCTCTTTGCTTAACCACCTCCAGAATGACCCAGCACAGCAGCACTTTCTCTCTGATGCAGTCACATCCAGGATAGGAATGACACTGTAGAGAGCCACTGAATCACCTGATGTCCAAGAGCAGGATGGACAGATTTTGATGTGTGACCTCAGAAGTAGCATATTTTAAACTAAAAAGGTATCTTACTTTAGAAGGTTAATTTTGCTAATGGCATTAAAGATAGTTATGGAGAAGCAGTGTGGGTGTGACAGAACTTTTAGAAGGGATTTTATGTGTCAGGACACAAACAGCATCACAGAAGGTAGGCACCACCTAAATCCCTGTAAAACCTCACATCTGCTGAAGTCAGTACACATGCTGACCTCACCATAACCTCTTCAGCTTTCGGTAGCCTGGAATTTGCTTAGGCTGATTTCTCAAGTAGGAATAGATACTGACAAAACCTTAACTGAAGCTACTGAGTCCAAGCTGGCAAGATTTCCATGATAGACCTTGGGCTTTCTCCTATTAGCCAAGATGCCAAAGGGTTTTGCAGTTGTTACACTACTAGAACTGAGATTTTCTGTGCTACTCTCAGTTTAGCTGCCATCTCCCCCTTAGAATTTCTTGTTCAGTTAATTACTTTAATTATAGTGGTACTGGTGCTGTAAGTACTTAAACAGATGGCTAAATCACACTGATTTTAATGGGAGGTAAACTCAGGGCTGATATTTATTGGGAGACCTCTGAGATCTTTGCTGAATTAGGGATAATGTGATACCAGACTGAAGAAGTGATGGAATGGAGATTTTTTTTATTCCAATTACAGTAGTTGGAATCACTTCACTTTCGTGGTTCTTTTTCCTTCCCTTTTGTTTTGATTTCTGGTTTATTTGCTTTTTTAATCAGTTGAGGAAAGGTCTTTTTTTTTTTCCCTTTTTCTTTTTTTAAAATCTCTTTTAATTCAACAATTAGCCTATAAATATTCTTTCTGTACTTCTGAACTTCTGATTTTTTGACCACTATATATTTGTTATTTGCCATTAAGGAGTGGAGCAATTCTAAAGGCAATAACTGCTACAATAGCAAGGAGGAACTGGAAAACTCCTGAGAAGCAAATTGCCTTTTTGTTTAATATTGCCTTTCTCAAGCACTTGGCCTTCAAGGAAACTGCAGTGAAATCACTGGTTTGAATCTCCACCTATTAAAAGCAATTTTATCTTGTCATAACTTCACAGGAATCCAATGAGTTACACCACCATAAAATAAGTTTAAATAATGTAATTATTTGTTGCCATAGAAATAATTACTGCTGGACAATATGGCACAAGGGTCACACAGAGACAATAACAGGCTAACAGATGTAATTTTATGAGATCTAGGCTATTTATCCAGCTCCTTTGATTAACACCAGAAGCAAAGTGAACACAGGATGATTACCCTATCTCTAAAAACTGGCAATTTCTGTAATTTCCCTACCTTACTATAGACAACACTGGAGGCTTCTACAGAATAAGCCCTGCATAGCCTTTCCAGGCTGTATCAAAAGCCTTCCTGCTGTATATTCTTAGAAATATCATGTCTCTGCAACAACCTGCTGACTTCCACATGTAAGAAAACTAGCCCACTTCTGAACAGCTGGCTGACTTCAAGACATGCNAGCCTTAAACCAGCACAGGGGCCTCCACTGCTAACTATAAAGTTAGCTATTGAACAAAGTGCAAACACTGAGTTTGTGTCTCTTGGAGAATTCTCAATGGCCCTCGTGATCAGGAATGTCGAAAGAGAAGGCACTCAGCACTCACACATACAGCATCCAGCACCAAGTCACCTCAACCTGTCTTGGACCAAGAGAAGACAGCAAAGTGGCAAAACTTCAAATGTCACTCAGACTCCAGGCCTTTACTAACCTGGATACTGGCAGTGACACCAACTTTGGGATTTCAGGGGGAAAAATATCCAATACAGACAAAAAGGAGACATTAATAATAGGAAAAAAATGAGGTTCCATACAGAAGAAGGCATCACAGTATTATAAAAAAAATTAATATATTATAAAAATTAATATAATATTAAAAAATTAATATATTTGCCTTCATACTTCACCACGAGTTAATTGAAAATTAGGAGCCTATAATTATGATTATAATGTTGTGCAAATCTTATAATAATAATAATGATGTGCAAATCTTTAATCTTAATAAAATTACTTTCTTTTCCTGATTTTCAAGAAGAAAAAAAAACAAACATCTATGCATTGCCCAATTCTGCAGCCACTTTGGTGGAATTACCTCTGTACATAAAGACAAGAAGGAGAACTTACAGGTTTAACTGCACATATGAATATG
This sequence comes from Ramphastos sulfuratus, assembly GCA_013399055.1. Classification (NCBI taxonomy): domain Eukaryota; kingdom Metazoa; phylum Chordata; class Aves; order Piciformes; family Ramphastidae; genus Ramphastos; species Ramphastos sulfuratus. The sequence goes on along the minus strand of WBNM01000065.1, from coordinate 316,338 downwards.
AAAATATTTTTACTAATTCCTAGACAGATTCTATCTAGCAGAAGCAGAATAAAGTTGACTAAATTTTGATATTATTCTTCACCTTTTCCTTATGTCACCAGTTTCTACAGGTATTGTTCTACATTCATAATTAGATACCCTTGGAGCTGTCTCTATTATTCATTAATTAGCTAGAAAGTCAAATGAGATCATTGCATGTTAATTATGTACTATTCAAGCATCTAATCTTAGGCATATAAGCAAATGACCAGAAGTGACATCTACTTGCATCAACTGCATTAGACTCAAACACAGGACATGGCTTTCCATCACTCATCTAGTATTTCTCAACCCTTATCTACCAGATGAAGGATACTCCACTGCCTCTGACTCCTCTGCTGATTAGCACAGCCTGGAAAAGAGCAGGTTCTGGGGAGACCTAATATTGGCCTTCCAATACCTGAAGGGGGCCTACAGGAAGGATGGAGAGAGAGTATTTACAAAGGCTGGTGGTGACAGGACAAGGGACAATGGTTTCAAACTAGAGAAAAGCAGATTTAGATTGGATGTTAGGAACAAGTTCTTTACTATGAGGGTGGTGGAACACTAGAACCGGTTGCCCAGGGAGGTGGTTGGGGCCCCATCCCTGGAGATATCCAAGGTGAGGCTCAACAGGGCTCTGGGCAACCTGATCTAGTTGAGGATGCCCCTGCTGACTGCAGGGAGGGTAGGACTAGATGGCCTTTGGAGGTGCCACCCAACCCAGACCATTCTATGCTTCCATAGGTCTCCAGAAATGCTAACATTCATGTGACAAAACCTATTAGAAATGAGCCACACTGGGAAACATCTGTTACAGAACAGAGACTCTTAAATATGAAGCATCTATGTTTTACCTTACCCTTTGACCTTGAGCTCCATCTCTTCCAGGGGAGCCTGATGCTCCTGGAACACCCTAAAGGGAGGGCAAACAATGAGATCAGTTAACAAAATTCAACTGAACAACTTTCCAGTGGAACTGTATGGTGTGGTTTTCGATAAATGGAACTTCAAGAGTTCAAAAATGTATGGCAGCATAGAAAAGATTCAGTACAGAAGGTGTTTCTATGAAATGAGAGATGGTTCAATACACATTACTAAAATGCACAGGCTTCATACCCACTCACTACAATCCTCTGTTAAGAACACTATCAATTTTTTCAAGTCAGGCTTCCTGTGCAATTAAGCTGAACAGATTTCCTACGTCACTCCAGTGTCATGTCAGTATGACTCCACTGCATGGCATCAGTACCTTAACCTGAAATGACAACTGCTGCTTCTCTCTCTCATTGCTAAAGTGGAGTCTGTTAAAGTATTGCTTGAAGTCAGGGCAGCAATCTCTCAAAGCAGAAATACCTGCCTGAGCAGGACTATGTCACATCCAGCAGTTCACTGTCACCCAGATGAAATGTCACTCTGCCTCACGAAGGCTGCAGAACAGCAGTCTAGGACCACTGCTGCAGTGCATGAGGAAAGGATGCACATGTTTCCTGTACATCTCTGTGCATGTGTTTCCTATCTCTAGCACACACAAAAAAAGAGAGGGGACTTGGTAGCAACCAACCAATACTGGAGAGTTATCAACAGCAGAAGAGAAACAGCTAAACAGGCAAGAGCAAATAATCATGAAAAGCAGCAACAAATTGGTATGCAATCTCCAGACTAAATACCAGACACCAAACTGTGCAAGAGTCACTGAATGCTGCAGCTTTTTACAAAGCTGATGTGAAAAGTGGTCTCTCCTCCTAGATAATTCCAGGAGGAATATAACAGGTTTATAATGAAAATAAGCAGATGCTAATTATTCACTGTGTAAGCAGAAATCAAAGACTGGACAATTTTTGAGTCTATAGAATCCAAATCTCAGTTTTAGGCAAGGTCAAAAAAAAAAACCAACAAAAAAAACCCAAAAAGGTTCTTCAGGCCCTGAATGATTTGCTTTCTGCACACCACCACACCCTGGATTCCTGATTCTAAATCTGTGTTGCAATTCATGCCAGCAGCACACTCAGCAGATTTGGATATGTGCCTTAAATTCACAATCATGTCAGTTCAACATTCAAACTTAATAAGTGAAGGGTTAAAAAATAACTCAGGGAATACCTGCAAGCCAGGAAAACCAAGATCTCCCTTCTCTCCCTTTTCACCTGGTGGGCCCTGAAAATCAAGAATTGTGCATAGTAAATCAAATACATGGTTACTTTCCTGTTTTTAATACTTCCTTTCATCTTAAGGAAAAATAAAGAAAACAGACTATTTTTCCTGCTGGAGGCAAACCTACAGACTCCATTTGCAAAACTGTAAATGAAGGATTTACAAATACAGAAAACAAAGAAAATAAATCTAATTTTAAAATGCCCCCTCCCTGATCTAGTGGAAAGTGACCCTGCCCATGGCAGGGGGTTTAGAACTAGATGATCTTTAAAGTTCCTTCCAATCTAAAGCATTCTATGAACCTATAAAAGACATCAGAATCAACCTGACAAAACTACAGCCACTATGTTACAAGTAGTTAGTGATTTTCTTCTTTCCTCATAGGAATCTGTTTCTCTTCAGCACTCAGAAGTGTCATGAAACCAATGAATTCCTATGGAAACCAGATGGGTTTCTACAGTACATCCACATAACAAAAATACACTTTCTAGACAACATACTAATTCTGATTAAAATTTTAAGCAGAAACAATTTCTCTGTGAAACAATTATGCTTATAAGTAATGTATTCTGTTCTATTTATTCTCCAATGACAACATCATCAAGAATGTACAGGTTTGGGAAACCACTTCTTTACATTGTGCAGCAGTATCACATAGACTGAGCAAAAAGAAGTAAGGGTATGATGCTGTAGTAAATTTTGTGAAAACAAAAAGTCTAGCCAAAAAAAGAGAGGTGTTTACTACCTTTCAAGGCATACATTACCCATCTACTAGAGATATACACAAAGCAAGATTACTGCTGCTGGTTCATTATGCTACTGATGTGACTCTGATGAAATTCTGAGATGTATTTTACAACAGCAGTGCAAACTCCAGGCCTAATCATTTCCCCTGATGACAGACTGTAGGCGTAGGGAACACTATTGCTTAATTTTGGCAGTGAACATGGTGATTTTTCTTGGGTATACCTTTCAAGTCAGAACTAATCTGCAGTGAGCAATACCACACCAGAAAAAGAGAAAATATTACCATTTTAGTTTGGGGCCAACTGAACAACCCCTAATGAAACTTTTCTCACTTGTGTCTAGGCTTAGATGCCAATACCCAGGTCATATTTAACTTACTATAAAGTCTCTCCAGCTAACTAAACGTTCAGATTCAAATACAAAATGTTGGCACTGAGCCCACGTCCAACACAGGCTAAACCCAAAATCTGTGACTCAACTACTGACATTCAGATTCTGATCAGGACACCAAAAGATAATTTGGTCTAGCCTCAGACATATGCTGTCCAAAATATCACAGGAAAGAACTGTATTGATTTTTTAAGTCTCACTGGAAGCCCTTGAATAGAAAGTCCACTGGGTCCTTGTGGTCCTGGAGGTCCTTGTGGTCCAGGAACACCAATTTCACCTCGAGGTCCATCTGGTCCCTAAAGTAGCACAGGACATAAGTTAAAACTCTTATCATATGGACACAGGCAACTTCTGTTTGAAGAGTCAAATACCAGTAGACTCAAAAACATCTGAAATATGGATTAATATTTGATTGAGCAGTTAGGGTTCAATTTTAAACTGCCTGGTTCCTTTATAAATAAAAAAAAAACACAAAGAAATTTATGCTGCAATAGCAGCATTCCAAATTTTATATCTTTTGTCAAGGAACAAACAGGATAAGCAATGTTGCAAAAAGAGACACACCAAATCCAATGGCATTTCACTGTGCTCTGTGCTCGGCACATCAGAGAAAATCTGGATTTCATTTCAAGGTTTACATGCAGCAGATATAACACAAGAACCTGTGCATGTCAACCAGAGTGCTGTACAAAGTACCTTTGGACCTGGATCACCACGATATCCTTTGGCACCTCTGACACCTGGGCCACCCTGTGAAGCACAAGCAGAGGACTTGCTGAAAACCAAAACTGTGATGTTTGCAAAATCCAAAGTGGCCCAAACCATTTTTTTTTTCCCCCTTGTTTCTGAATCAGTGTTCAGGAAACAGTCAACAATATCCTGGAGTAATTAAACTGAGAAAGAACATACTCAAGTGTGGCCATACACAGGGACAGATTTAAACACAGATGTGACTGCTTTGTAGAGCCAAGAATGCACACCACACAAGCATCAAAATAACACTGGAAAGCTACCACAGGGATGGAAATGTATACATGTAGTCATGGGTTCCCTCCAGTTGCTGAAAACTTCTGCACATCTGTCTGTTCTCCCCAAGATCACCATGCTGTTAAAGACTGAATTTCCAATGACTTGGGAATAGTTTTCAGTCAGTACAACTCCAGGATCTACAAGACTTACGTTTTAATTTAGAACTACTCTTAGGTAAAATTCTTTTGTCCATTTTTCTCCTTTTTATTTTTTAATTTCTTTCTTCAAGCAGTGCCTACATCTGTTCCTCATTTATTAATGTTCCTTTTTTTTTTTATTAGTATCATCTGAGACACTGGAGTTGCATATATCTGAATGGCTGCCTTGAACATGCTTTGCATATAGATATGCTGGATGTGCTTTGTCCTCTAGGACAGCATTATTGTTATTATTTCCCTCTTACTCCACCTGGCATATTGGTTAATCTCTTGGGATATGAGTTTTACAGGGGATTCTATCTTTCTTTGTATTCAATTGTACAATTAGACCCCATAATTGAATAGTGATATTTAGAGGCTAAAATAAGTACACATAAAAATAAAAGCAGCTACAATAAAGACATAAAAGTAGAAAATATGCTTATCAGATTAAATGCATATGTGGTATGCAGATCTATAAGCAGGAATGCTAATAACAAAACCATTTGGAAATACCAGACTATTCTTGTTCTTCAATGAAGGTATCATGATAGGGTCTTCACATGTGCAATCACCTTTCCTGGCTCCTTCAGTCTTCTCACTTTCATCCAACAACATTATGGCCAAGACCCATTCCATAACAGTCAGCTCTGACCCTAAAATCTCATCCCATGCTCCCCACAGAACTGTGTTCCAGTTGCCAGTTCCAAGATTCCAAGTCCTCACATTTCTGCATTCCAGCCCAGTAGCTTCCCTCTGCCCTTTCTCCTGTCTCTGCTTTTCTCCAACCTCACTCTCAGATTAAAAAAATCCTATGCAAATGCTTAGCAAAATAACTGCAAATTTTTTAACATAAACAAAAATAGTTTCTTCCCATTTTGCTCTCAAAAATATGTTACTTCTTTGATGAGTAATGACATACATTAAAAAATATCCTGAAAATGAGCTATTCAGTCACATATTTTAGGATTCACACTGAGTTTGGTACACTTATCTACGTTTAGAACCAGAAACCTTTGCTTGGTAAAACCACAAGTTCCAGAAAAGCATCGATTTAAGTTGAAGACATCACAAGACTCTCCCCCATGTTTTGAATAAACTTGTTTTGTTTGTTTATTCCCCAGCACTACTAAGCTTAAGTGATGATATGAGGAGTTTGGGTGGGGTTTTTTTTGTTTGTTTTGTTTTGTTTTTTTTTTATTCTACTCCTAAACAGGAATTCCTGTTCATGCCTTTCTCTCTTATTTTTAATTACTTCCTAATGGCCAGTGCCTTCCCCCAGAAACAGTTCTTGAACAACTGATATCAAGTCACCTCCTTATTCCTTTTTACTAGTTAAATGCTATGAAGCACTGAAAGTATTTCATTACAATTAAACTTCTCCAGTCTTCCAATATCTTTTTATCTCCTACTTCATCTTCTCCAGCTCAGCAACTCTCCTTTCAAAATGCAAGCATCAGGTTCATGTGATATCCTACTTTTACTTTGCACAGGGAACTTCAGACAGCATGATCAAATTCTGGCAAAGGACAAGCCGTAAAAACAGGATCCCATAATGAAATCTGCCAGACAATCTTAACTCTAAGTGATACTTTGCCTTACCCAAAATGACCCACTTCCCAGAATCACAGAACCATGGAATGATAGGGGTTGGAAGGGACCCCTGGAGATCATCTAGTCCAATCCCCCGCTTCCTAAAAGAGCTTAAAAAAATATTTCCAGAGCTATTATCCCAAACAAATGGAAGCCTTTTATTTGGAGTATTTAAGTCTAATGTCTAAAACTGGCTACACGATACAATCTCGATCCCTTGAGGAGAAAAATCCTTGGCCTAGAGAATAGTCACATGAGATCTTAACGACTTGGAGCAGTACTGACCAGACATAGCAAATGTAACTTTCTGACTTGTAGTTGGCACACAGAGATGAACACTGACTTTATTCTCTCGCTCTGCTTTTTCCTAGGCCTCTTAACTTTTTTTTTTGCAGATCTATGCCATCTAAACTCCTGGCAAAAAATGTATCCCTCAGAAGAGGCTGAGCTCCAGAATCACATACTCCCTTGCCTAGGCAGTGATTTTTCTGCTTAAGTGTCCTCCTGCATGGCGTTATGCTACTCAAAATACTGCTAATCATAAATGTAATGAATAGAAGGGCATTATTTTATGGCTAGATCAAGCCTGGCAATTCCCGATCTGTCTATGTTCAGAACTACAGTAACACATCCTGCCAGCCAAGTAATTTTAAAATATTTTTCCTTTTCCTGTGAAATGTGGCCAACTTACTCAGTTTCAGTTGCATTTTTGTGTGAATTATCCCATTGTCTTCCTTGCAGAACGCAAATTGGGCATCCATATACAGAAATTAAAACTTTAATCCATACTTATTTATAACCTTCATTCAAGTAGGAGAACAGAAGATTTTCTCTTTGTTCAAGACAGACCTTATCAGTGCATTTTCTTCTGAGCTCCTTTTCAAGTGTTCATAGCAGAGCTTGAAGAACAGCTCATACAGAAAAAAACTGACTTCTGGGTTGTAACTAGGATAAATGCCTGCTAGGATCTGCTAGGTGAATGGCTTGTGTGTAAGTTAATTTTGTTGCTGAATATGTCTCTCGTGTGATTTTTTTCTTTGCATTCCTCTCTGGTTATTTCTCTTCAGAAGATGCTCTTGGAGCATCCAGGACATAATATGAGCAGAGAAAGAAGCAATTCAGTCTTGTTCACAAGAGGTTTCACTTCAAGCTAATTTAGCAAGCAGCTCTAAGATGTCAAGCAGAGTTCTCAAACTAGTTGTAAAAGAAAACAAAACACAACACACAAACCAGTAACAGACCATTCCAAGCAGAGCCTACACCTTTTCTAAGCTGGTAAAAATCAGCCTTGGGATGCCAGACTAAATTATTTAACTTTAGTGACCTCAGTTGTCTGGTGTGATCCCCTGTCTGAGTTCTTCAGCAAGCCAGAAAAGAGAAAGGACATTTATCTCGTGCCTCAAAGATACAGTGGTAAGATGGAAGTGAAATAATTGTCTTCTAGAAGATACCATCTAATTCCACTGGTTACACAAAGAACTTACCATTTACACAGTAATGTACACTGAGGTAAGTGCTATCAAAGTAACATCACAATATATAGGTAAAGTTGTGACACTCTTTATTCCATCATTCATTGGCAAGCTAGAAAAAGCTTCAATTCAGCTTTTACCAAATCCAATTCATTTCATCCTCTCCCCTTCAATGCTCTTGGTTATCTCCTCTGTCACTAGGCACTCAGAAGAACTAGCACTTTCAGTTCTTGTTTCCAATAAATACCTTAGGTCTTAGGTAGGGCTTTTAAGGTAGTGAAGTCTTCTTTCACCTTTTACCATGAAAGGGCCATTGTCACAGGCCATAGCTTTAATTCATAAGCATGCTGTAAACTATTTCAGAAAGCTAAACTCCCAGCCACATTTAATGCATGTAGGCTAAAACAGGCAGACAGCAAGTGAACAAAAAATTGAAACCAAATGTCACTAACTATTGCATATCAACCAATGCTACAGACAGGTAACAGGGTTCAGGGTCTAAAGATTTCCCTAACTGCACCAGGTCTGAATTAAGTGATCGAAAATCTGGCTGAGAAGGCTTTTACTTGGCAACTTTGCTACAAATTTGATGTAATTTTCTCTCTGTGGAAGCACTTAAAGCCCTAATTTAACCTTATTAGCTGTACAGTGGCAGTATATTAACTTGTCTGGGAACACAGGTGGGCAGTGGGCTGTCTGGTACAGTTGATTATGAATCTGAATCAAACCTTACCGGTGGTCCAGGAGGTCCAACGGGACCCTTATTAGTTTCTGAACAGGAACAAGCATGTGGAAGAGCAGGGCAATTTTCCTCATCTCTCTAAGAAAAGATCAAGACAAGAAGAGAACAATGTCCAAAGCATTGGTTCAGAAGCTAAGATGAAGCTAAGACACAGTACTGAATTTTATGAATCTAAGGCATAGTACTGCCTCAAAAGCACTCACTTGATTTAGAAACATACTTTCAATAGGATGAGGCATTCAAGCAGATCTGGGTTGTTTAAAACTGCCCATTTCCATTAAAACATTTATCTCAGTGATGGGGAAAGTAAAAAGTAAATTCTATGGTTATTGAAAGAGGTTCCTTACCAAGCCAGGAAGTTCACAGCACTTGTCTCGATTGGCCCAAGAGGTAGCACAAACAATGTCAAACATCTGTAACTGCAACTGTTTGAAAACAAGGGGGATGTGCAAGATGAACATTAGTTGTGGAATGAGGGCAAAATAAAATCATCAGCAAGAAAAGCTACTGTAACTCAAGCACCTGAATTAGAGAGAGGAAGGGCTGTCACCACAACTGCACTAGCTTAAGTGGTAAGGAACTTGTGTTCTGACCAACTTGTCCACATTCTCTGCACTGAGCAAGCTGTTCAAGGTTAAGTTTGTTGGATTATCCCCACCTCCTTGATTAAAATCCTGATTTGCCAAATGGTGCTTCTTGATACTTTTATCCAGCAAAGGAGGCATCAAGAGACAGGCAAAAGTCAGTTCAGCTTCTCAAAACTGAGTAACTTCTTTTAACCCACTGGTATGGCGCTAAGATTTTATCTGGGACAAGGTCTCCTATAGCCTATTACTTACACTGGAGCTGAGCCACAAATAATATTTAACATCTTCTCCAGTTTTACTTTACTTTAGAATATGCCTCCTCTTACCCATGTTATCCCCAGGCAATGAAACCTCAAGGATGGTGAAAAGCTTGCTCAACACATAACATTGGTCAGAAAAGAAAATGCCCACCACAGGTCAGGCTTGGACCAGAATTTAATCTACAAGGATACACACATTTGGTCAAAAAAATGGCTGCTAGATACTCATCAACATTATCCTAAATAGTACTAATCAACACAGGAGACAATTGTCTCCTTTACAGCCTTGAACTGAACAAAGGGGTCTAGAGACATGAAGCTTTCTTCTGTTACTATTTCTATTCTTTTTCCATGCCTCATTTATGTGCATACTGAATAAAGAGGGCAATGGATCAGAACATCCCATTAAATTAACCCCACATGTTAAAAAAAGTGAGGACCTGCTAGAGATAGAACTCTCTTTTGTTCTGCTCCAATTATTGTTTTCTGTGGCATTATTTTAACACCTAGAGAAGTGAATTTAAACATTTTATTAAAACTGCATTGCCTCTAAAGCTGTTAAAATGAATCACACGTGCACCTTTGGTTTTGCCTCCTTTTTTCTTAAATAGTTCAAGCATTACATTTTAAACACAAGAATACTTTCACAGGAAGTTTTCTTATCTGCCAGTAGAGTAGCTGGTTTGTAGATATGCTGTACTACATATATAAACATATATGAGCTGGCTCCATGCTGAACACCTTAGGCAGCTGAAGTGCAGCATGAATCACAAAATCACAGAATGTTAGGGGTTGGAAGGCCTCCAAAGAGCATTGAGTCCAACCCCCCTGCCAAAGCAGGATCACCTAGGGCAGGTCGCACAGGAACACATCCAGGCAGGTTTTGAAAGCCTCCAGAGAAGGAGATTCCACAACCTCTCTAGGCTGCCTGTTCCAGTGTTCTGTCACCCTCACTGTGTCTCCTCATGTTGAGGTGGAACCTCCTGTGTTCTAGATTATGCCCACTGTTCCTTATCCAATCACTGGGCACCCCCAAAAAGAGACTAGCACCTTTATCTTGATATCCATCCCTCAGATATTTATAGATGTTGATAAGATCCCCTCTCAGCCTTCTCAAGACTAAACAACCACAGGTCTCTCAGTCTTTCCTCATAGGAAAAATGTTCAAGGTTCTTAATCATTCTCATATCTCTCTGTTGGACTCTCTCCAGCAGATTCCTATCTCTCTTGAACCAGGGAGTCCAAAACTGGACACAGTATTCCAGGTATGGTCTCACCAGGCCAGGGTAGAGAGGAAGCAGAAGCTTGCTAGACCTACTGGACACACTTTTCTTAATGCACCCCAGGATGCTGTTGGCCCTCTTGGCCATAAAGGCACATTGCTGTCCCATGGATAACTTGCTGTCCACTAGGACTCCAAGGTCTTTCTCCATGGAGCTGCTTTCCAGCAGGACAACCCCTGATGAAATCAAGCTTTTGGACCTTTGATTTGGCTCCACAAAGGTCTATCTTGAGTCTTAACAAGACTGTACTCCTGGCTATGTCAAAAGCAAGCTGGCTTCAGTAGAAGCCACTTAGATGTTTCTTTGCTACACATCCTAAAATACTAATTCTGGCAGCACTCAAGCTAATGAGCACAGTGGCACATGAACATGCATGAACTTACTGCTTTGGGTCTCAGAATGACCCAGGACATTTACATGATACTACACAAAAGCAAGTAAGAAATCCCAAAAAAGGAGTGCAGCAACACCTGAGCTGGCTGTTGGAGAAAGCAGTTTCCATTCAGAAGAAAATATCATTGCCATTTTTCCATACCACAGCCCATTCCAAGCTATTCTGAGCAATTAAAGAATTACTCTATTCATCATCCAAATGCTGAATGACTCAGTATTCATATTTTAAAATATTATGTGGGTTGCTCTGACTCAAATCAAGTAACTAAACAAAGCTTTCTTTGCTGTCATTAAACATTGATTCATAATTATCTGTGTTCACAGTGATTTTGCTTTCTAAGCATTTAGTCTTGCAAGCAGAACCAGTAAGACAGAAAAATCTGGCAAACCTCACCTGATCAGGCCACAGTTTTGCAAAGATTTCTCAAGACCAGACCACATCACACATTACTTTTTTTTAACAGTACATATACGAGGAGCTAAACAAGTTAAATTTAAAGGAAAAGGAAGCATCAATAAAGAGAAGGTTCATGAATTGTAAGTAAGCAAAGTTTTAAAGCTACTAGCTTCCTGTGATGTCCTCTAAGTTTTGGAGCAGCAACCCATTTGTGCCTTAAATGTGACTATTCTACTCAATATGAATAAAATATGCAGATGGGTCTTTTAAAGAATGGTGTTTGGGTGCTTGTAATTGACATCTGTGGTAATACTTGAAGGCAGCTAAGCAGGAGTAAAGAACTGTCATTTTCAGCCACACAATTGTAGCCTCACATCAGTTTTACAATTCATCTGAATGAACCCAAATTTTTCAGTGAGTGGGCAGCCTGACTTATCTCTTATAGATTTCTGGGTTCTAACAAAAGGCAACATTTCTTTCCACTTCTTTACAAAGCCTTCTCTAATTCCAAGATTTCCTAAGTCTGCCCTTTTTTTTTTTTGTTTCTATTGGAATGTGACTACAAAGGTTTCTCTGTGTAATCATCTTTACCAAGCTTCATATAATTTTTATCCATAAGTCTGAGGCCTAAGGGCTCCTTTTGTATCCAGAGATACATTCTAAAGGCTTATTTCTTACTAAACAAGAATATTTCCATATAGTACTTCTGAAATCTCATTCCTATTCAAATCAAGCCTTGAGGTCAATGTGCACATTCTCTGCTAACCTCAAGCTAGGGTCAAGAATGTTCTAAGAAAATTAGCAAACAGTACTGCATGGCAAAGAAGCCTTCCCGAGGTCACCGCCCGACTGTCAGTTCTTTTTCAACAACTAAATCTTCCCCCAAAACCCAAACAAATCTTCTTATGTGATATTTGAAGCAATATGAGAAGACTCTTTACAGGTTGCTGTGCAAACTGAACAATCAGTTATCACTTCAGGGAAATTAAAGTGTACTTAATCTTGGTGAGGTCCTTTCACATTTAAAATATTGTCAGTTATAAAGAAACTAGATATACCAAGACAGGGGTTTGGGGGGACCATCTTTGTCAAACCAGTTAAATTAGTTAATAAACAAATAGTGAGCCTGGGAGCAAAGAATTAAGAGAGAATGTGAGATATCAGCAAGAACTATCACTCAAAAGAAAGTTGGCATTGCAGGCAGAGGATTTACACATTGTATTACTCTGTGTAATGAAGTTTGGAACACCAATCATACCTGAATGTATCAACTGCATTCATATATGTGTTTGAGAGCAACATTTGAACAATGATCCTTTAAGTGATTTCACTTAGTAAAAGAATCAAAATTAGATTTTGCTCAAGGTGAGAATTAATGCAGGCTTTTGCAGAATTTCTGCATTGCTGGACCTTTACTCTTTTAAATACAAGCTCACTGGCTGCAAAGACCACGCTCACTTGTTCTTAGGATATTTCAGATAGTTTAAAGAACTGTTCTGGTTGTACTCACTGGTGCAGAGTTGTCTCTTGGTCCTCTGGATCTGACCATTCTACCCAGCACTTCTATGCCATTGGAACTAATGTTCCCTGCTGCATTAATGGTCTTCTCACTCACTTGCTTGCAGTCAATAATTATTTTTGCTGTAGTCTTACTTATAACAACATGCAACTAAGCAAAAGAAAAAAAAATGCTCTATTATAACACAACATTAATACTATATTATATTAAATACTAATACAACAAATACTAAATATTAATACCATTAGATGCTTTAATATAGGATATATTCATTTCAAGGGAAAAGAGGGTGTTTTTTTTAAAATGAGCTTCTAACTCCATGTTTGCTAACAACACTCAGAAAATGTTCCATAGCAAATAATCTAGATGACCTCTAGAGGTCCCTTTTAACCTGAATTATTCTCTGAGTCTAATCTGTTTAATGAATTTAGTTTATTTTTTCTGCTTATGGAATATCTGCATACAAATTGGCACCTTACGCTATTTATTCAAGAAAATAATTTATCCACCAGATCCCTAAAGCTCCTTGATTGATGTTGTCAGTAGTAATACCTGGGTCTTGGATGATCCTGTTATACAGCACTGGATTTCACCAATGCCTTACTTGTAGCTACTTGCAAAAGCCAAAACTAAGCAGGCAAATTTAGCTTGCAAATTACACATTAACCATACAGCAAAACCTTTCACAGTGAAGATTTTTACACTGAAAAAAAAAAAATCAGACACATGAAATGCAATACAGAAAAGCACAGAGCAACAACAAAGTTGCCTCCTTCTGCTTTGATTCATGCTCTGTTGTCCATCATTGATGATGCAAAGACATTCAGAGCAAAGAGGACAACCCTAGCCACAGTTTTCCTGTCACAAGCAAATCCTCAGTTAAGCAGAGGAAGAAGAAGATGGTAGAAAAGCAGCATCTGTTCTACACTAGTACATCACATGAAGATCAGAGCTCAAGGTGGGAGAATGCCCAGATGACATCCTGCAGCTGCTTTGCTCTGGACTCAGTTGGAACTGTATACATGAAAAGCTGCTGTGAATTTGGCCTCCTGTGCCTTTCAAACATGTATAGCAGTGATCATCACTCAAAATGCAGAAAAATTATTGGGACAAGAATTTGCTAAAGCCTCATGTATTCCTACAAAGCACAACTTAGGAATCAGAATTAAACCTTAGCTCTGACCTGCATTCCCCTGTCTTCCTCCACTGATTAAAAAGGGAACACAGAAAAGTGAAGCTCTGTAAATCAATTCTGTAAATCAGTCTCAGTCTTCTCTTTTTTGTTTGTTTGTTTGTTTAGGAAGGATACCAACATATGGAAAAAGAGTGAACAACAAAAAGCACAACAAATATGTGCTAGAATCCCAGCTTTTGGAAAGAACATTATGAGTTCTCTAACAGAGAAGTATGACATGGCATAGCCTTTAAAATACATCTAAAAATAACAACTCTGGTCAAAAGAACATTGGGTTTTTTTCTTCTTGGACCTTTTTCTTTTCATAAAGTGAAATTTCCAAGGCAAGTATTTTTAATCAATTCTAACAAACAGGCACAAAGCTCAACATGAAAATTGATCAAGACCCCTAAAATTTGGTAAATGTTAATCCAGTATTACAAAGCGAGGTAAGACAGTTTGGTAGGTGATTCTGCATACAAAAATACATTCCTTTTGGCAGTGGGTCACCACATGAAAGAGGATTTCAAACCATGAAAAATTCTCAAATCTTTCTTAAGATTACTCTTATTTTCCTATCAGCATTACCAACCTTATGAAAACTTCCATAAAACATCTTCCTTATTTCAGGACCTTCAAAAGTCACAGTCTGAAAATCTCCTTTGTAGTCGTAGTTAAAGAACGTCAGAGTTTTGCCACCATCTATGCAAGAATAAAAACAAGGGCTCTGTGTTCAAGGAAGAAAAGGCCTGATGCATTTTGTGGTTGGCATCAATGATCCTAATGGTCTTTTCCCACCTAAATGATTCCACAATTCTACGATTATTTGAAAAGGTCAACTTTGCATTTAACAAAGACAACCAAAGATGTCAGATGGAATGTTAGTAAAACACATTTATAAGTGATGTACTGACCTGGAAGTAAGAAGTGACCTCAGAGAAATTATCTTTCCTGGTTTGACAGGAAGGATGGGCCAGTAGTTGGGAGTCTACCTCATCCACATCTACCTAATCCTAATCTCTCAAGACCTGGACAAGAAAAGGTGGTGCGGATCCTCAAGCTATCTAAATGCCTAATTCTCATCTATTTGAAAGTGATATACCTAAAATATTCTTGGAAACATAGTGAAGTACTAATCTATTTCCTAAACCTGGTAGCTATAAAGAACAGCTATTGTATTATGTATGTCTTTTCAACAGTCAGTATGGAAATCTTCAAATTATAATCTGTGCTTTACAGCTATGAAAGTCAAATAAAGCAGAAATTAAGAGTCATCAAGAGGTCACATCTCTGGGTCTAAGTTTGCTATCCACCAGACTGCATTGCCCCTTCATATACCATACTGTCAGCATCACTAGCATGTATCAAGATAGATTCTATTAGAAACAGAGTCAGAGCAGTGGAACTTTTAAAAGCAAATGAGGAGCTCCTCTACTTACAGCTCACATCTAGTACAGTTCTTTGGATTTCAGTATCACTGCTCCCAGTTTAGAGCAGTGTCCTGAAAATTTGACTCTAGCTCCAGATTAAAGTCAGTTAAATTACATCTAAAACCTATTCGGTAGCGACTATTACCTTCCAGACTCAGGAAGTTGTTCTGGGGGTAGATTAAAATAATAAATCTAGACACATAAAGAATAATTCATATAAATAAAAAGTCACTGAAAAGATACAAAATACATACTATCTAAAATAACTCCAACCAATGGCTCATATCCTTCATTTAAAATCTCCCAAAGAGCAAATGGCTCCTGAGGGGTGTCAGGGAGTATACGGAAGAGAAATGTAATGGTGTAATCAGAAGGGAGACCTTCAGGATGCAAATACCTGTAAGGAAAAGAAAAATATTTTTAAACTGAATAAATATTACACCTGGTGATTTACTAATCAGATACTCAACATGCTTTCTATTATCCTGTATATTTCTGTGGAAATGAAGACTGAGAAGCACTACATGTTTGCAAAATCTGCTATTTGGTAAACACGAAGAGAAGATATGAGGACAGGAGAAGTTATCTTCTGCCTTTAAATTTACAAGAATGCTCTTTAGTTTTTCAATTATTGGAAGATTAAGATTTCAATTATTTGAAGATCAAATCAGAGGTCATTTTGAAGCATAGATGAAATTATTTATATTAAAAGCTTTTTTAAAAATAGTATTCACTCACACGGCCTTTTTTATTGTTTGTATTTGAAGATCAATTATTTCAATTATTTGAAGATCAAATCAGAGGTCATTTTGAAGCATAGAAGAAATTACTTATATTAAAAGCTTTTTTTAAAATAGTATTCACTCACAAGGCCTTTTTTATTGTCTGGTTTTACAGATAATGAAAACAGAAGTTGTTTGGAAGGCCAATCTCAATAGGCATATCTCAATACTGCTACTGATGGGTAGAAATCAGGATTGACAGAGACTGTTAGAGGAAGCCTTATAAATTATAGGGAATGTAGTTTACACATTTCGAAGCCAATATAAGAGAAAGTGAAGTCAAACCAGATCACATATACAGAAATACAATCTGTTTTCCTAGATTTTTTTACAGAAGAAGGAGGAAATCTGAAATATAAAAGAAGTGTCTTCTTTTATGTAATTTCCTACAATCTGCTATTTAATACTTACATTTTCATTTAATCTTTCATTGTCAAATGCCAAATTGGGACATTTGGACAAGTGTCTGAAATGACTGTCTTTATTTTGATAATGGCAATTAGTCCAATTCCTTAAAATCATAGTAAAGGAGCCTGAAGAGGTTACTTATTCATTTTCTTTTCCCCAAATATAATCCATTTTCCTGAACTATTTCTGGCATATAAAGGTGTAGAGATAAGAATCACGTTGGAAAAAGAGTTAAATGTGATATACAATCACCATATTCTTCACAGTGTCTGTAGATGATCAAGCATGATGTTACACTGCATGTTTTCCACAGAGAAAAGAGAGAGGGAACTCCAGAGGTCTAAGACAAAGCCTTGCAGTATGCCCACTGTACAAAGCTCAAATGAAAGAAAATTCAATAAGCAGGGTGAGGGAAACACAAAGTTTAGGGATAGAGAGCTCAAAAAGGGGAATAACATTAATGACATTCAGTGCACAGATGAGATGACAAAATAAGTGGTATCATTCAGACATACCTGTAGATCATCAAGAGAAAAGTATTCTCTGAACCATGAAAGGGAGTGAAAGCCTAAGGAAGCAGTAAGGTTGGGTGAGCTGGCAGCTAGAGAAGAGCATATAAATGCAGCAGGTCCAATCAGAAAAAAGCAGAAAGGGAAAAAGAAGTGAGAAATGCTATTCTCTGGAAATTCCAATCCAACTAGAGCCAGGAAGGAAGTAAGCACAAAGAATGTGAAACAGCTCCCACTATAGCTCCAACTGGGGTACAATAGGATAATTACACAGGCCAAGATAACATCTAATATAAACCTGAGAAGTAATTCCCACTGCTCTTCTTTCTGACTAATCTCAGCTAAAGAATATTTATTGTTACATCCTCCCATGTTTAATCCAGCATGGCCACTGCTTAAGGTTATGAATATTTATATGTTAATACATACTTGGTAGGCTGAGATACCAAGGCATCCTTGTGCAGTCTGTAACATGGGTAAACATTAAATGTACCAGGCTCCATTGAAACCCCTTCCACGGCTGAGAACTCCTTTTCAACCAAACCAAACATTTCCATCATTTTAAATCCTGGAAGGTATCAAAGCATACATTCTATTAATTGAAATTAATACCTCATTACAGGAAATAAAATAAGGAAAAAAGACAGTTGTGTCAAAGCATTTGATATCACCATCAGGAAATTTGTTGCCTGATATGGTAAAAATCAGGTAATGAAAATAATTCCACAGATCTGCAACATAAATTAACACAAAAACACTGTACCTGCAAAATTGTTGCCATCTTTAACTACCAATGGGCAAGCTGGAAAAGAAGAAAACACATATTTAAGGATACATGAGTTGTTCCCCTGGGTCAGAACAATGGCTTACTCAGCCCAGGACTCTATTCCCAACAGTAAGAGGAGATGCTGTTTAGGAAGAGCGTGCAAACCTTCAGCTGATGTTCCTCAGAATCCACAAGGATTGTAACAAAGATGCTAAGGGTACAACACTGTGTTTTTCATGTAATATCCTTTTATGGATCTGTTGTCTATGAATTTGTCTAATAATTCTATGAATCTGCCATCACAACCTCCTATGGCAACAAATTGACTGTGCTGCATAAAAAAGTAATGTATGTCTTACACTGGGTTTTAACCAAGTGCTTCTTAGTTCTCTATTTGTGAGCTTCTCCTGACTAACTCCATCTCTAGCTCCATTACTTTAGCTGTACATTACTCTGTACCTTTCAAACTCCACAATAGCTTTCATGAGCAACAGAATATCCTTAATATGTGTGCACCCATTTAAATAGCTGTAAATCTGAATAGCACACTTCTTCTGGTAGGGAAGAAAGACAGTTTATCTCTTCCAGATGTTCTGGAAAATCAGTAAACTAAATGTAGGATGTCAAGCATGGCACCCCATGATACTTAATTCAGAGATCACTTTTAGAATATAAGCACAAGTGACCAGTAAATGCTACTGTTGAGTATCCTCAATGTTCAAAGTTCTCTCTACCAGTGAAAGTAAAGCTCATGGTCAAAATCAAAGAACTGATGGGACACAATCAATGTATTTGTGTTCAGCAACTCTGGACATAGTTCCATGATAAGTCACAGTCCTCCACAAGGACTCCTTACAATCACACATTATTAATATCTGCTATACACTACCTACTTCCTGGTTTATATATAAGAAATATACTGAGGGCTCACTCTTAAAAGCATGTGAATAAATCATCTCTAACTGTTAGGTGTTGTTCCAGAATGTCTCTCCTTCCATTTTCATAAAGAGTCTGAAGTGTGGCATTTTCAGGAATTTCAAAGGGTTTGAGAGTGTTTTATGCTTTTTCTGAAGCTACAAGTCTACTTTTTCTGATAATAAAAACATTAATGATTATCTCTCCATTAATAAATTAAACATCTGATTAGAGTAACAATGAATGTAGATAACCCTATTATTACACATGGTTAAAGTAGCCTGGAAAATAAAATATAATTAACTTTTTAATGACTGAATTCTGAACCATTAACAATGTTTTAATTCTAGAATTAATTGTTTGACAACCAGTGGATGTATTCTGGATTTTTAGCAAGCAATCATTAATCACCTTGAAGTTATAACTTCATTTCCTTAATCTTTTTAATGGAATTTTTATATATTATGGAAATAATAGTTGAGCTATAATATTTGCAATAAATTATGATAAAAAGATCAGAAATACCTGTTGATAGAAATAAAAGTTACACACATACACACACACACACATACAGTATTTAGCACTTGTTATTTTAGAGGCAAATACAAGTAAAAATGTCTAACTTGCTGATGCAGTTTCACAAACAAAAGTGATGAGCTCATCTTCAATCTTTGTAAAGGCATCAAAGTCATCCACAAAGAAGACATGTCTTTCACTGGGCTTGCTGCCAATATTAACTAACTCTGAATAATCAGCATCAGCTACTCCGATAGCAAAAAAGCTGAAACCTGGGGAAAAAAAGGAAAAAAAAAAAAAACCACATTCTTGTGAGTCATTCATTTAGAGAGTGGACATACAAGATGAAGACAACTGTATTTTGCACTGGCTCCTTTCCTGATTAAATAAACCTGGAAATTTTCTTTTTGTCCTCTATCAAAGAAAATTCAGGCATGTAATATAAAAGAAACCCTAATACATTCTCCTTGACATATTTCTTTTGGCTGTTTATGCTTTATCAGTTAATTAAAGTTAATGCTTAAGTGCTTACTTGCAGACATGAGGATGCTCAGTAGTCTGTAAGTTTTAGCATATGTTTAAATGCTTTTCTAATTTCATGGCATACTGTTAACAGACACAGAAAATAATCCATGTATCCTGTACATCATAAATACAAAGTGCAGACATTAATTTTCCATAGGTCTTTTAGAGATTTTGTTCTTCACCATACATTAATCAGACTTTTCAAGCCACTGCTGCCTCATGTGGGAACACTGAAATGAATGCATTCTAATCTCCTCTGCAAATTAACTGCACTGGTTGAACCTGTAACATATATTTTGCACCAGTCTATTTCAAAATTTGATCCTGTCTTGAAAGATTTAAATGAAACTGAAATAGTATACTATGTGTAACCTAGCTAAAAGGCTTTCAATATTTTCCTTTCCACAAAAGCAAAAGAAAAAAACTTGTCTGCATCAGACTGCATATTGTTAAAGGACTATTCTTGGATGGTTCAGATTTACTGCCTTAAAGCAATATTATCTTTAAGTCTAGATGAGGCCCAGGGGCATTTATCACCTTCTGTAGAGTCTATAGCACAACAAAACTTTGACAATATATTATAACAATATCTTCATGGCTCATTCAAGATCAGCACCTCTTCATGTCAGTCTCTACCATAGATCCAAGTCAGTACCTGCTTCCAGTCTGTCTGCTGCTTAAACATACAGCATGCACAAAAGAAAACAGGACAGCAGAAGTATTTGTCCAAGGTGACACATCCCAGCCAGCAGCTGGGCCCTCTCCTCTCGAGGTTGTTGCCAGTCTAATACCTAACTGCAAGACTTACCTGACATTTGAACAGTTTTTGTTAAGCTTAGACACAAACTGCAATTTATCCAGAAATATAGGGGTTTCTTGATTGATACTTAGGACAAGTACTACTATGTTGTGATATGATTTTATTTATGAAGTCACTGCACTGAGCATATACTAGGAATACAAGCAGGCAGCCAAGCTCAACAACTGCATTAGGTTTCAGTAATCAGTAATATACACTGGTAACATCATAACTGCCAAAGTCTAACTGCAAATAAAAACACACAAATGTTTCTTCTTAGATCTCCTCACACAAAAAGGATGAATGCTTTTATCTCCCACACTTTAGTTTTCCTCTGTGTGGCATGTTAGCCACTTTGGGTTTTGAATTAAACCTTAGTATCAGACATTTCTACAACTAACACGGTTCTTATGCTTAGACTCACAACACTGTGTGGATGTTTAAAGCTCTAAACTTAGTACTTTAAAAAAAAAAAAATCATCCTAAAGGTAATTAATGTAGTATGGGAGCAAAGCAGAACCACTAAGGGAATATATGAAAGAACTTTTAGAGGACGTCTTGTATAGAAAAGAGAACAGTTCTGTTTGGTGGTAACCACAGATGATAGCCCAGATTCTCAGGACCATATTCCTAGATTTTTCATTATGGGAGCAATTCCATTGATTATTACATGACTTCAGCACTGCCACCAAAATGAAAAATAGCAGAACTAGTCACCAAAAAAAAAAATATATTTTTAAATCCAGAACCTATCTCCTAGTGATATTCTGAGTCCCTCAGCAAGTGCTCTCTGTTTTCTTTAAACTTGGAAATCTTCCTGGAGCAAATGCTACCCTTACGTCATGCCCACGCTTATGCGAGGTTGGAACTAGATGATCCTTGAGGTCCCTTCCAACCTAAACCATTCTATGATTCTATGATTCTATGTAATAGTTAATGAGAAAAAGGAAAAGATGAGTAGTTCTTAAAACTACACATTTTACCATCTAGTTGCATTTCTCTGGAGACTTTGTTCACATCATCCTGTGATCGTCCATCAGTAATGACAACCAAAACCTTTGGAATGCCTCTTCTCATGCCAGCCTCTCCAGTAAACAAGAATTCTCTTGCATGTTTAATAGCTTTGCCTGAAACAGAAAAAAATTACAACATACTTACTTTCACCATGAAATAAGCATATCCAATAGAATCCAGATTTGATTTCTCATAGCATAGGTTAGACATCAATAGAAAGAAATGTCTGGATCCTAAGTAGTCTGTAAATTACTGCATTCTGTAGTTATTGAAACAGAGTCTGAGAAAGGTTTAATTTTGACCCTAACCTATGAAAGTTTGACTGCTTCAGGCATCTGTTTTGCAATCCAGAAAGTAAAGATCAAGAACATGGTATGTGTAAAGAAAGGGCATTCTATGCAGGTGAAAGAGAACAAAATCTGGGATTGTAGGGCACAAGCCGAGAAACAAAATCAAAGTGCCAATGTAGCATTTTCTTGAGTAAATGGAAAACGTCTTATTTTGTTACTGCTGAAACTGGATGTAATGCAACAGCTGTAAGAAATTTCTGTGCAGTCTGAGAACAATAAAACATAGGTTTCCAACTGAACCAGGTTTGAATCCTTTTAGCATGCATGTTTAATTTCTTCACAACAGAGAATATAAATGTAAATACACTCCATTAAGAGACATCTTCCCTCAGCCCAGTCTTACATGGAACATTGAGGTCTAACTATCTTGGTTTATACCCAAAACAGATCTACTCTGTCCACTGTTTTCTATATGCTTTTCAATCTCCCTCCCGCCTTCACTCCTCTCCCACTTTTCCACATCAAGCTGATTCCATATTACTCCCCATTTCACTTTCCACAATCACTCACTTCCCCAGTCATTCACTTCTGCCCAGCTGCCTCACTCCTTTCTTCCCTGATCCTTGCCATCACTGTTGGCTAGAGGGTATCAGCAGCAGTGGCTGAAGGATGTAAACTGCAGATTATGGAAGACCTTCTAACTTCACAGTCAAACCTTTCACCTGCAATGTGGAGATAGCATGTTCTCACTGACTTTACACCGAAGGATGAAATTACTTCACAAATAGAAGAGAAAGTATGCACAGAGCAGCAGGGAGAAAATCTGCATCATAATCATGACCTTTCTCACCTGTTTTTGTATTTCCTCCTTTGTAGGCTATTTGCTGAATAGCTTCAAGAAGAGTCTCTTTTGTTTTATATGCATTCAGTTTGAACTCTGTCCTGGGGTCATCACTGAACTGAATTATTGCCACCTATGCACACAGAAGATGTGTTCATACTAAAGCATCAGCCAGTGTACAAGCAAAAAGTGAATCAGCACATAGAAACCAAGGATTTATCTTGTAACTTTTCTTCTTTCTTAAATTGAAGCCAGGTTGTTTTTTTTCTCTCTCTTTAAGAAGCTTTCACCAAAATCCAATTTTACTCTCTAAAGCCTTGGCAACCATCTAACATTTTCTGGTTTTGTTTTGCAGCAAACAGGATGAGAAAAATAATACTCACTTTGGCAAAAGCACTCTCAGTTGAGCCCAAAAGCAAAATCCTAGTTACAGCTATTCACACGTGTACAGTTAGTCATATACAGAGCTGCAGGGACTTTATTCAGTCTCCATAAATTAATAGCTGCACATAAGTAACTTAACTTAGGCAGTAATACTGAAGCAAGTAAAAGAAAGATGCAAGAACATATTCTGAAATATTGCCTTTCCCAAATATGATGGTACATGCATCCAGACCTTGTATTCCAATACTATACACTAAATGCCTGCAACTCACAAAGCAGATATTGAAATACATATTCTGTAAGTGGCATCCCTGATTTACAAGGAGCTATTCATGTGCTTAAGCTTAAGCTTGTGCTTAAGTTTCTGGAGCCCCATGGACTACATTCTGGGAAAACAGCTGTATATACAGCAAGAATAGTAAAAGCTTAGAATTGTTCAAGGTTTGGAAAAATTAAAAATCATTTTCAGTAAGATTGCAAAATACATGTTATACAGGTAACACTTTAAACTGTAATATATTTGCCAATCAACTTTCTTGGAGCAAATTCGAGTATATCTTTATTCTAAAACATAACAGGAAGGCAGGAAGGCTGGGGAGGGACTTTTTACAAGGTCTTGCAATGACAGGACAAGGGGCAATGGGTTTAAACTGGCAGAAAGAAGATTTAGACTGGATGTTAGGAGGAAGTTCTTTACAGTGAGTGTGGTGAGGCACTGGCACAGGTTGCCCAGGGAAGTTGTGGCTGCTCCCTCCCTGGAGGTGTTCAAGGCCAAGTTGGACGAGGCCTTGAGTGACCTGTACTAGTGGGAGGTGTCCCTGCCTATGGCAGGAGGTTGGAACTGGATGATCCTTGAGGTCCCTTCCAACTTTACCATTCTATGATTCTATAAACAGAATACTCATTGCAAATACAGTATTTTATTTCCAGCACTGTGGATTCTGTAGACCATGTGGCTTTAAATAAATGCACCTTTAATTTTCCCTATCAATATCATTTTTATCTTCTTCAGAAATAAACACCACAGTGAGTACCAACTCACAACCAACATCAACAACTTAAATCTCATTAGAATGATGCAGAGGAATCTGAAATTATATTTAGCCTTCATGTTAGCAAAATTCATATCACAAATGTAACCATATGCAGTGAATAGAAGATGATAATGACCAAAAAAGGTGTCTTAAAGCAGATTATATTTTCAAAAGAACTGTGAATTGATGTCAATTACTTCTTGATTCATTTCACTTCTGGTGCTAGCCTGAAACACCCTGTCAAGTCCATGTGCTTTCCATCTCTTTACGCATTGATTACCTGCGTTCCATCAGGCCCAATCTTATCCAAAGCTCCAACAGTGCTATAGAGAAAGTTAATTATTTTATTGAAATTGTCATCTCCAATACTCCAGGACCCATCCACCAGGAATGCTAGGTCAGCTTTGGCTGCTTTGCACACTGAGAAAGAAAAGCAAGTATTTTGGAATTAGGGCAATGCCTCAACTCCTCATGAAGTCTCATCAATCAGTTAGGAAAGTGCAACTGTCACGAATAGGTCTTGTGTAATGTCAGTTAATAGTTTAGCAAATAGACCTGCTGGCATGGATTTCAGTTCAGGTGCAGAACCAGCTCTGTGAGAGGTCTGCACTGACAGATCCCATCATAGAATATATTTCAAGGCCATCATGGTTCTTTAAATGGTTCTTTTTATTTTTATTTAGGTTAAGTGAAGCCACATATGAACTTGTAGAATCCCTAGCATGACACATTAAGTAAGATGAGAGAATCTCAAGTGTGGAGGTTCCCAGTGGGAAACCAGGCCATTCAGAAAGTTACCCTAAAGTCTGCAGGGCCTAATGGTCACTCCTTTAACTGTACTATTTAGGAGCAACAGAGGTATCCTTCTTCTCATCTTATTTCAGCATGAGAAATGCCCTGCAGAGCTAGATATCTGCTTACACTAGTAGCTTACTCTCCCATAGGAAACAGGACTCTTCATTGTGCTACAGAATCCAAGTATTTAACTCAGTGTCTGAAACAGCCTCAAAGCAAAGTTAAGCTTTGCAGCGTATTTCATCTTGAAGAGAAACGTTCATCCAAATCCAGAGAACAGGACAGGAAGATACATCAAGTATTTCTCATTTTCTGTTAACTATTCCTTGAATTTAAAAAAAAAAACAAAACAAAAACAAAACAGGTGATGTGCAGTTCCAAAACGCACACAAGGTCTTTTTTTCCCTGTACTTATGGATTAAATTCTTAACTATCATATGTCAGTTTCATCCACTGACTTCCAAGTTAACAGACTTGGCCTTCTATCTCACATTAATTCTTCCCTCTCAAAAACGTTCATGAGACTTTGTACAAAATGCTACATGTTCAAATGATAAACAGAAGGAAGTCTACATCTAAAGAGTGAAGAGACTGAACGTGTCTAACAGTCCTCCCATTACCTGAAGCCAACCTACTTTATAACTTCAGAAGTTTGATTATGCTAGGATGTCTGCTGCAGCTGCAAGATATGTGTGGTTTAGGAGCTCTGGAAAAACAAAATCTCACACATTAACCCTCCTCTCTGCAACTTTTCAACAATACAATCACGATGTCAGATTCTCAGCCCATTAAATTTAAGCTGCCTGCCTTAACAGTGTTTCTGTAGCAAGTACATTTTGAAACCTGATATCCATAGGTCTACAATAGTGTCAGAAGCAGAAAAAACATTACATCAACACCTCAAAAATCATTATAAGCCCACAGGTGCAACACTTACCCTCTTTTGCAGGAGGGATTGTAGGTGGTGGTGGTGGTGTTGAAGGCGTTGTTGGTGGCTGAGTTGGAAATGGTACTGGAGAATAAAAGAAAGGAATAATTAAAAGATATCCTTAAATTCCCAGTATATTTTATCTAACTGTGGGAGGGTTCACTTGAAGAGGAAGATTATAAACATTATTTACCCTAAAAGAAAGCATTGTGGTGTTTAGTAATATTGTAGGAGAAGGGTATCACTAAGATGGAAAATGAGCTTGAAGAAAGAAAGATAATATTAAAAGATCCTCTGTTCATGTTGTATTTTATTTTGCAGTATTTTGAACTTGCAAGAGCAGGACCTTCCCTTCATAAAAAGCTGTAAGGGATTTTTTTTTGCCTGTCTTGTGTTATTGAGAATAATAATAAAAAGGTTAGCTTGCTTATTTGCTTTAAAACACCGAAGCAGATTTGGTATCAAGGTCCCATTTAACTGTGGATTACTCAGACACTGGCAAAATTTTACTGAATAAGGAGCTGTAGGACAGAAAGCTTTCTCTGTTTCTCCATTTACTTCATTTTTCTGTATTTTTTTATATTTTTTTGTTTCCAAAAGTCACAGATTTTCAGAGTATCCCCTAGTGGGCCTTTTTATGAAGAAAGCTAAACCATTCTCCACTTCACTCTCATTAAGAAGCCCAATACAGTCAATGCATAGTCTTCACATACTAATACACAGAAGTAGTGGAAGAATCCTGCACCTCTGTAGAGAAGTCACTGGGGTTGGAAAATTAAAATCTCAGCTAAGGGAAACTGTGTAGGAATAGGATGTCTGTGGGGAAAGTGCAAATCATGAGAGGCAATCAAGCATTCTCACTGCTGGTGGAATTCTGATCTGTGTTACTCACATGTTGTCTCCATGATGCTTACAGCAGGGCCCTCTATCTCCTGAAGCTGTGTATAGACACTGATTTTATATTCAGTTCCAGGCATCAGTTCAAAGAAACAATGTCTAGGCGTCCCTCCATCAAGATTTACTTCTTGTTTTTTTCCATCTGTAATTATAAAACAAACCATTAAAACATTTCTTTATTGGTTTATTGAATAATGTGATTTAAGTCTGAAATAAATTGGGACCTAACAGTAGTTGAAGGACAAATGGTTGACATAAATTAACAAACTACATGCTGCCTTATTTCTGGAAATACATCTCTATGCAGAGGTCTCCATAATATTTCAGCCTTCATGCTAAGTAGGAGCTGAGGAATGTGTCAGACATCTGCAGGAAAAAAGTATTTCACCCCATGTACTGAAGTTAATAAAAATCACTAATGCTGTCATCAACAGGCTTTGGATCTGGTCCTAAATTATCAGAGTCTAATGAGCAGTTGCTGCATTATGTAATTCTACTGCATCCTTTGTCTATGCCCCTGGTTCTCAGAGTCTGTAATGTGCTTAGTAATTGCAAGAGGCTGAATTAGATATTGTACTCCAGCTTCCACTAGTAACCACTTAATAAATTGGTAAAGGTATAGTATTTACAGGGTTTTGCTAAACTCTGAATTGGAAAACACATTGTCAACAGAACAAAAAAAAAAAAAGTACTGGAAATAACATAAGACATTTTCTAATAATTAGAATAAAATCTTCAGCACAGTTAATCATCTGTAGCAGAAAGAAATGAAATGGAAGCAACAAAGCTTGTGTTTTACAGAGTGTACAGAAAAACTGTGAAACAGTTATTCACTGCCAAGAAAAAGACACCTGATGCTTATCAGAAGTTACAACTGTATAAAAAGAATTGATCATGAGACACGCCCAACCTGACAATCAAAACTCTTCATGACAGATGTTAATCAGAAGCAATTATTCATACTTCGGCTCAGTTCTGCTCATATTTAGGCTCTTTTGGCTCAGTTAAAACAATTCTGGCTGTTCTATATGATGAAAGCAGAACGTTGGCTAGCTCCCAGATGAGGAGGAAAGCTGTGCTGTCTTGTGCTAGCCAAGATATCTGCTTTCCTAACACTTGTCTGTATGCCACGTCTTCAAATAAACCATGTCACCACTCATTTGCCATTCCACAGTAAGGTCATTATTTCTTTGTAACCAGATTAATTTTACTTTTCATGATACCTTTGATAGATCCCATTAAATCTTATTTAACTGCACTTCTCTCAAGTTATCCAAGCTTTTAATTTGTTGCCAATCAAAACATATCTCTACTGAGGCTGAGAGTTAGCATGTACAAGTAGTGACTTCTCCACAACCTCTTCTGGCTACACCTGAGAATCAGTGAGATGGAATTGTTTAGCCTGGAGAAGAGGAGGCTCAGAGGAGACCTTATTGCTGTCTACAACTACCTTAAGGGTGGTTGTGGCCAGCAGGAGGTTGCTTTCTTCTCTCAGGCAACCAGCATCAGAACAAGAGGACACTATACTGTGATGCTGTGGAAGAGGCTGTCATTCACCTTCTACAGAGAGCATCAAGACACCATGTGTCACCACTTAAAAATATCTCGTTCACCCAGATGAGTAACATCACCATAAGCTACAATTAACAATCAACAAAATGAGAACAGACAAAACTGGACACTCTTCTTCTTTTAAATAAATGCACCTTTCATTTTCCTTATCAATATCGTTTTTAGCTTCTTCAGAAATAAACACCACAGTGAGTACCAACTCACATTACAATCAACATTAACAATTTAAATCTCATTAGAATCATTCAGAGGAAGCTACAATTAACAATCAACAGGATGAGAGCAGAAAAACTGGACACTCTTCTGACTCTAAACACGATCTGGGTTCAGGCAGAGCTTTCCCTACCCTACTCCCTTCCTCTTGTGGCCATCCTAATCCTAACAAGCTACCATTGATGGTTGTATTTATAATCTTAGATATATTCAGTGCATTCTTTATCCATCTACTGTTCCTCAAACCAGTGATAAACTCGGGTGATGGCCTATCTTCTACTGATAGGTAAAACACCCTCTCATAGAAAGGACAAAGTATCAACATCTGTTTGATATAAAAGGACAGAAAATACTACTTCTACGATTGAAACTTTCCCACAACTCTTTTCTGCCCATCATTTCCAGTATTTCAAGAAGCCATTCTACAGGTCTGAGTGCAAACAATTTCTTAAGTTGTACAGTTCCATTCTCTGGATTAGGCTGTAGCTGCCTATCAAATGATTTAGTAACTTACCCACAAGTGATTCTATCACTACCCTGTATGCAGTTGCATGTCTGTGAAGCTGCCACTGAGCACAGAGGCTAGTCATGCGGACTTGGTAGGAATCCAAATTTGTCACACCCAGGTACACTGAAAAATTAAATACCCAAAAAGGAGTTACACCTCTAATAAGGCATACAAAGGGAAAAAAATGAATACTGCTAAAAATTCTGTTACTACAAGTAATTATAACAGTATTATTATAACAATAACATTTTTGTTGAAATCTAATTTCAAATTGAGCTTCAGATATATAAAGACTAAATTATATTACATATATGGAGCTCAAAAAATGAAAGACTGAAGACTTTCCATTAAGAAAATGTATTATCTATGACTAGGTGGTAAATAAGTTTGGGTGATAAATAACATCTGCTTTATGACTCCTGTCTTGCTACCATTCAGTTACTCTAAAGCCTGACACAGTCTGATTTAAGAAAAAGAGATTTTCATTTCAGGAAAACAAATTGCACACAAGTGAGAAAGTCTTCCATAGGAAAATTCATTCAAGGGGCTGCACAAAGCCATAGTTATAGCAGGGAAAAAAAAATAAATAAAAGCCTGTAGAGATCTGAACAGCATGAAATCATTCTTACAGGTTTTGGCTACGCCTGTCAAAGCATCACTGAAGCCTGTTGAGTATGAAGCAAATACTTTAACACTGTACTCTGTTCCACTGAAGAGATTTAGAATGAGAATGGTATTAATATCATCCCCTACAAAGGTCTCCAACGCAGGACCAGGAACTGCAAAAATACAAAATAAATAATCATTTACTCATCCACTGAATTCACAGGTAGTTAAAACAAATCTTAGGATGCTTCCAAAATCACATGTGCATTTTTCTTTCCATCACACACAAAAACAAAGACTCTCTGCTTGGTCCTTTCGTGGAAAGAAGCCATGACAGACTTGGGAAATTCGGCAAAGGGATTCATTAGGGCAGGGCTAGACACTGGCATCTGTTAAGACCCTTTTGTTCTGCTTCAGTGACTTACTACTGCTCTAAATAGGCAGCCAAAGATCTCCTCAGTTTGATGGTGTGCCAGGACCAATGGGGGGAACAGCAGATGCCAGCCAGCAATACAGTCCCAAAGGGATTCTTATACAACAGCATCATTTAACATTGTGAAACAATGATAATGAAAATAGAAAAGAATAAAACTTTCCCAAATCAAAATGGCAAAGAGCCTCTTTTTCACCTCTGTGTTGATTTTCACACACTTTAAGAACCAGGCAACAGCACTGCCTTTGGGCAGTATTTAAGTCCCTTAATAGTCACACATTTGTGTTTTCCTGAGGATACTTAAAGGAGCTTGTGTGCCTTATCTGGCTGCAATGTACAGGTGGACAAAGGATGCAGCACTGACAAAATGGGCAATGAGAAGTATTTGGGGTATGTAGAGAAGCAGTAAAAGTCACAGAAACTTTGTATTAAGGGGAAGGAAGTTGAAAACTAGAACGCAAAAGAAAGGAAGAGAGTAAAGGTAGTCTCTGAAATAAATAGAACCAGGGTAAAATGACATTAAAGGACAAACTAAAAGAGTTGGGTTTGATCAGCTTTAAGATGGGAAGTCTAAGGGAGAATCTTACTGCTACTTCATGAGAGAGGATAGAGAGGACAGAGATGAAATGTCTTCTGAGACAAACAGAATATAGTAAGAGGATACAGACAAAACTTGCAACATGGGAAATTTTGATTATATATTTAAAAAGACAGTTTCACAGAAAGGGTAGTCAAAATCTGGAACAGATGCCTAAGCGAGGTTTTGAAATCTCCATCCTTGGAGGTATTACAAACTTAACTGGACAAGGTCCAGTGAAACCTGTTCCAAGTTGGCCCTGGTTTTGGTCAGGGAGTTTGACCAGATGATCTCCAGAGATTCCCTTCCAACCTGCATCATTCTGTCTCTATGAAACATTCATATTCAAAACCTGAGACATTTCAATTAATAGCACTTTCAAGGACTATTAGATCTAAGTGTCAAATTCAGCAAAAGATGATGTCAAGACGTTGCTAGGTGACAGCCAAATGTTAAAAACCAGTATCAGATTAAAAACTCACTGTTAATAGGTTTGTAGACAATTCTGTAACCCATTGTTGGTGATGGTGGAGCATCCCAGCTGATGCGTAGCCTGTTGTACCATTCATCTGAGACCCGTAAATTGCTAGGAGCAGACAGGGACACTAAAACAAAACCAAATGGAGCTTTTACAAGTGTTTCTCATACAAACACATGCATAAAACTCAACACATGCACATGAAAATGATGTAACATATGCACATGAAAATGATGTGGCATCCAATGCTGTCAGATTTACAGGTAAAAATTCCAGAATGAAATCCTTTAATCAAATTCTTCCTTGGTGTTACATCAGCGGATTAATTAAGAAAATCAATTAATTTAAGAAAGTAATACCAAAATATACCAAGGATTAATTATAAACTTTACTCAGCAAACAATGGATTTTCAATTTAATTATCAGCTTTTTGTCTTCCATTTTAAGAACATAAGACAATTCAGAGATAATTATCTCTCGTTGATAGAGTGTCTTTCAATCCAAGTGCACTGAAGTTTTCGGTGTATAAATCATGCTCTTGTGAGCTCTTAATGCATTCAGATGGAATCAAAGGAATGTTTTACAAGTGATTTAAGTGTCTGCACAAATTGCATCTCAGGATAGGCAGAAATTATGTAAATTAGGAGAATAAATCAATAAAATTATACTATCGTGACTAGCAGTGCATAATGAGTTGTGGGGTTTTTTTTTCACTAGTACACAGTAGAGAGGCAACTTAAGCTACAGCTGAGTAATCTTTTGGTACTTGGTCAGAACTCTAGAGATAATCCAATCACTTTCATAAACAATTCAGCAGCATTTTTAATTACCTTTAGGAAGTAATGATCTCACACAAAAGAAAAATCTAACAGTACAATGCTTGGTTTGATACTACCCCAGCAGGCATTGTTTACTTTATTTTCAGCATTAGTTGGCTTGTCCTTGGTGAAGTGTCTATGAAGAACATACCAGCTTTATTACTTCACAAAGGTTTATGCAAACTCATAAGTATTTGAATATAAAAAAATACTTGTCAGTTAGAAGCAACCCATTGTTTATGAATCAACAAACCGAGGTTAATAGAAAGCCTGAGTCATACAAGTCATGCAAAATAAGCCCATATTTATACTAAAATAAACTACTACAGACAAGAAAAAAAGGCCAAAAGGGAAAACCTTACTTCATGCATGCCCTGGCCAAAGACAAGCAGAAAGTTTGTACTTACAAGTTTTGCCTGGAGCTGAGACACTGACTCCTTCCCCATCAGAATAGATGGGAGTGATGGTGACTTTGTATTCTGTATCAGACAGCAGAGGTTGAAGCAAAAGAGAGTTTTGTCTCCCAGGCACCATTACCTACATCGTCAGAAAACCAGAAACAAGTTTAATGACTAGGGCCAAAACCTATTTTTATCTTGCAAGAAAAGCTCTCACTTGTTTTAACACTCCAAGATACATTCAAAATACCTGTGTGATACACAGAAGATAATAAATCTAGCACACTCAGGTGTTGGAACTTGTCCAAAAAGTACTTAATTTATCAACCAAACCTGGACAAAACCACCCAAATATATGTCCATGAAAAGTTCCCATGCTTCCAGACATATACTCAAAACACACAAACCAAATTTCTGAAAAATCAATTACCTACTTCTTTAATTCTTTTAGGGAGAGAGGATGCAAGGATTGAGAACTCTCTCCCACATGTGCAGATCAGACACCTACAGAATATACTTTTCAGCAGTGACAAACATTCTTGGTTTTCAGGAGGAGAGAAAATGTGATGCGTTTAGTACATATAGCATGCCCAAGAAGATGCATGCAAACTTAGGGCTTGACTCTTGTGTAGTAAAAAGTATTTTATTACATTTTGTAGTCCCTGGTTTTCAGCCAGTTGCAAGGATTAGAAAGCTTATGGATATTTTTTATGGAAAGGGAGGAGTAACTGACATTTGTATCACTGAAATCTTAAGCATCCACCACAGAACTGTCATGCTTTAGTATCACAGTATAAGCAAGGTTGGAAGAGACCTCAAAGATCATCAAGTCCAACCCATTACCACAGACCTCAAGACTAGACCATGGCACCAAGTGCCACGTCCAAATGTGCCTTGAACACCTCCAGGGACGGTGACTCCACCACCTCCCTGGGCAGCCCATTCCAGTAGTGAATGACTCTCTCAGTGAAGAACTTTCTCCTCACCTCGAGCCTAAACTTCCCCTGGCACAGCTTGAGATCTTGTCTTTCAGCTACGACTTCTTTAAACATCTGTATGTTTGTGAGGCTGTTTAGTCTGCAGAAGACTGAGAGGAGATCTTATCAATATATACAAATATCTGAGGCGTGGGTGTCAAGTGGCTGGGGCAAATCTCTTTTCGCTGGTCAGCAGCAGTAAGACAAGGAGCAGCAGCTACAAATTGGAACATAGAAGGTTTCAGCTCAACATGAGAAGAAACTTCTTTACAGTCAGGGTGACAGAGCCCTGGAACAGGCTGCCCAGAGAGGTCATGGAGTCTCCTTTTCTGGAGGTTTTCAAAATCTGCCTGGATGCATTCCTGTGCGAACCACCCTAGGGGATCCTGCCTTGACAGTGGGCTTGGACTTGATGATCTCTAAAGGTCCCTTCCAACCTCTAAAGTTCTGTGATTCTGTGACTGGACCATGTGTTATATTTGGCTGCATCTGCCTGCTGTTCTATTTCGAAGTTCAATCTCAGAGTAATATCAAGCATGAGTTTTGCACTAACTGCAACAGAAATGTCACAGAAGGAGGCATCATCCCTTAGCAATTAATAAAGAAACCTCTTTAAGCTTATGAAACCATTCACATAACCCATACCCACCATTCTTACCGCTTCCTCAGCGTGGTCACCTTCTGCGGTGACATAGGTCACTCTGAACTGCTGAACATTGTTATCCAAGATGTCCCATGCCACCCTCAAACTTGAGGCTGTTTCGTCATCTATAACAAGGTTTCTGATTCCTGTTCGAAAAACTAAAGCAAAAAATAATTCAGATAGTATTTTCTCAACTCCATTTTTAGATTTAAGATTTTGTTAATTATCACCAGGTTAGCTGAAAGCTCTGCTGAAGTCACAGAGGATCTGCGGGTTGATGGGAGGGCAAATCCATAAAGTTCAGTCATGCTCGGGCTCAGTAACATTAAAACTTTAACCATTTAATAAAATAATAGTTATTCTATACTGCCATTAACAGTATATCCCACCCTCTTTGTTTAAATCACTCAGTTTATGGAGCTTTAGAATAATCAAAACTCCACAGCATCTAAAATGCTAAGGAATGGGACAAGAGTCCCAAATCTTTGATCCTTAAAAGTCAGATTTCTAATTCCAAGGAAAACAAACAGAATCCTCAAAACTAAGCAAAATAATTAAGTTTCCAAGCTTGAATTCATGAGAGGAAAAATAAGAAAGTGCTGAATTTTCCAAATTACTTTCTGTATTCCTATGTAATATCACCAGTAGGATTCAGAGTCCCTAGGTTGTATCATAGGTTGGCTCCACAGCCACACATGGCACGTGCAGAAAGCTGGCCACATGCACAAAGTTGTTGCAGCAATGTGACAGCTTGCAGCTTTTTCTGTTGACATCCCTTGCCTGGGGTCTACAGCTTCACAAGATCTGCCAGGGCAGTGTGCTGGCCACATGGACAGTCTGGACCGGGTAATTTCACAGCCCTAGAATTGGGTGTACTCGTGGAGAGCCTTAGTTCTTTGTATTTATCATTTAAACTGTTGACATTTATTCCATTCACCTGCTGTGGTGGGCTTAGACGTTGTGGTACTGCTAGCAGTCACCGTGGTAGGTATTGTAGTAGTCCATCCAACTGAAAAACAATACTCAGTTCACTAACAATTCAACAAGTCACATGAAACAATGTGCTCACACCTACAGGTATCCCACACACTTCAGGCATTTTGGAGACTAGAAGGGAACCATTCATTTAGTTTACTTTAGGCACATATTTGCAGGATTAGAGCTCAGATCTATAGATAAAACATAATTTCAATTAAAGAAAAATGCATACAATTTCCCACAGTTCTCCCTGAGCTATGCATAATGACATCTGTTCTGACTACTTGTAAAGGTTGTCTAATTAGCTAAATTGAAAGCTTTCTAGGATGCTTTACTTCTAACCAAGCCAAAAACAGAAGATGTGTTCAGCAACACTGGGTAATACCAGCATCATCCAGATGGGTAAGGGCTTCTCAACTTAACAGAAAGTTCAAGACTAAGCCAGCAATTAAATTACTAAGAATTAAATAATTTTTTTAAATTTTGCACATGAGAAATAGTTGTTTACTTAACCAAGTCACTATTCATAAAAAAAAAAGCAATGCATTGAGCAATCTACCTGAAATGCTGACCACAGTTTCAAATACAAACTGCAAAATACACTGTAGACAATTTAAAAGTTGGGTTTTTTTTCATGTCACTTCTGTGTTATTATCACAAGATGCTTGTGTAGGGTTTTTGGACCATGAATTCATCCAAGAATTAATTCAACTTTAGTGAGTATAAATTACATAAATAGGAAAGAAGAGGGTATACTCTAAATGCCAAACATCTTAAATGAAATTTTTGTAAGTTATTTACTTTAAAACATTTAAGTCGCCCCTAAATGAGAAGATAAATCCTTATCTCCTCATAAAGAATCCTGTTCAAAGACTAAATACTGAAATATAAGATGGAAGTATATCTAATCAGCATCAAAGGTTATTAATACCACAGCTCAGATGTGGATCCAAACCATTGTTTTGATACAATGCTGTCTGTCACATAATATGAAATAAGTAACAAATGCAATCAGCAAAGCTCTGTTGCTACACCACCACGTTCTTCAGTATTATAGCTAAGCAAAGATGGACAATATTTTAAAGGTAAGACATAAGCATTAAATTTAAATCACTTAAACATCTCTAAAAATTGCAATCAACGTTTTTGTCTTACATGTAGCTCCAAGAACAGCAACAATTTCACTTTCACTGTCATCATCAAAAACTGCGAGCAAAGAAACTTCATATTCCGTGTTGGGCAACAAACCCTCAATGACATGACTGTCTGCTTCTCCATTTATGACAACCTAAGTGACACAGCAAAATTAAAGAAAATTAGTTCTGCATTTGATTGCTTTATATGAACTGATTGAAATGAAAAAAAGGCAAATGGATTCTCCTTTTAAATACAGGAAGCCTACACTCAGATCAACCTAAAGAATTTATTAGCTATGTCAAAATAAAAAGTATCACCAAGCACATCTGGAAAGAAAAACCCACTCTCAATAATATTTTTAAAGTATATATCATTTGGTGGCTAGCTTGATTATTTTAATGTGCAGCTTTACACTTTCACCCACAACTAATTAACTGCTGAAGCTGACCACATGCAATTCATTCAAAAATCACTACAATTCAAAGACATCATCAATGAAAGCAACATCACATGGTAGATTAACTCCCACTCATATTTTGGCCATTCAAGCACTGGTACAACAAATGAATTCAGCATCTCCACAGCCTTACAAAATGCTGTTTCTGTATCAGAATTATAATCCAGGTTATGGTACCAAATATCTGAATGCAGTTGCAAAGAACATTTGTTGCAGAGTTGAGGATTAGGGGAGATGGGCTGATGAGAAGTTTTCTATAGAGTGTGATGTTAAAAGCAGTCATTTTCCTTATTTTTACATGTGACAGTAGCCAAATATTAATATGTGCAATGTTAACTGTAAGTAGAAGGTTTCGCTTTAGATTTTTATGTTGCATTTAATTTATTGGAAGGGATCAACGAAACTTGTGAGGTAATTCTGGTGAAATGGACTGACTCATTTTGGAAATAGTGTTTAGGTTACACAGGCAGATACTATAATAAAACAATCTTCCTCTAGGCTGGCACTAGCACGTTATTAGAAGCTGGCCACCCTATACACAGAATCAAAGTATGACTTGTAATGGAAATCAAAGTATAGGTGTGTGCTGCACAAAACCTACTACAGCAGTCAGCAGAACAGTGGCTCACACTATTCTTTTGATTACCACAGGAGATATCCTGAGCTGGTCTTGGGAAAGAGAAAACCATCAAACAGTCACAGACATTCTGAACTCAGATACAGAAAACAAAAGCAGAAAGAAATTAATTGGGGCCATCCACAGCCATCAAGTAATGAATTAGGCACCCCACACTGCACACTTTCTAGAACAGATTTTCTTGGGAAAAGTTCAGAAACAAGACTGAGTGAGTCTAGTGTGAGTAGATACAAGTTATACCTTCCTTTCCAATTCCCCAGAGCCTCTAGTCATTCATCAAACCATTCTAAAACATCTATACATAGTTACTATCTCATACATCTTTGGCATACTTTCTGAAGCATCACTTCCATTGCCTTTCACTCCCTGCTAATTTATTCCACAGAGAAGACCACAGACAAAGAACTTTCAAGTGGACAGGACAAATGATAGAAGTAAGAACAACCAGCACATAACAGCATACACTCTCTACTGTAAGCCAGAAATAAAAGGTCACTCTTCAATTTATTCTGACTTTTTAGTACTAACAGCACTAAATGCTTCTCAGCAATATGGGTGAAGTAAGCCAAGACGTGTTTAACTCTCAACCACCACCTCCTGACCCCAGTCAGCTAATTGGCAGGTTGGGTCTTGGGAGAAAGACAGAGGGAGTGCATGTCATTTCTCTGCATGACTGATCACTTAGCTGAGAAAGAAGTTTAAAGAGGCAACAGCCTGGAGATATTGTGCTATCCTAGGCATGACCTCATTAGAGAGGTCATGCAAGGAGAACAAGAAAGCAGCCCGGGTATTTTTAATATATCAATGTACTACCAGGGCCTCCAGTGAACACAATGAACAAGTGGAACCTTAGCAGTTTGAATACTTCTTCATCATCGATTCCCACACTCAAAGAACACAAATAACATAAATCTTACTTTAAAACACACATGGCTTAAAGAGATTCACTGACAGCTACTCACTGGAACTTAAACCTTAAACTGAAACAAATCAGTATTGGTTTGAGTTTGGTTTAGAGGTTTTCAGTGCAGCAGATTTTTCTGTAAATCAATCTGCCATATTTAATTGTCAAAAGTCCTCAAAATGGAATTCTCTTTTCCACTTTATACCCTCTGAAAATCAAGGCAACTCACCTCTTCAGCTTCCCCACCATCCAAAGGAATCCATGCCAATCTGTAAAAAGCAACATCTGACGAGGTGGGCTTCCAGCTGACCCTAAAACTGTCTGTTGATGCTTCATCAATTTCCAAATGCTGGGGAGCTGGAACTCTTTCTGCAGAGTATTATGCAAAATAAAAGTGATTTGCATACATGGCAATGTCAAGCATGTACTGTTTCATTTGTGGTTTGTTACAAACAGCATTAAAACGGGCACCACATAATTCTTTGCACACTTATTAGTACTTTAGAATGGCTGACTTAAGAAACGAGCCTTAACCACACAAATGTTTTCATGATGTCAAGGGATTACTCCCGTGAGGATGCAAGTGGTTTAATAATAACGGAGCAAAGAAGTTGAAAATTCCAATGAAAATAACAGAAAGCACCATTTCATGTATCTGAATTCACAGCCAGAGACACTTGCTGTTACTGGTCTTACTTTCCAGTAAAGGTCTTACTTTCCAGTAAAGTAAGAGTATAAAAATCCTTCTTGGAAAGCCTTCAAAAGTTCAGCAATACTCACTTGTGGTAAAGCTGCCAGTAAGTGGCTCAGATTGTCCTTCATCATATAGGGAGAAAATAGCAACAGTATACTCTGTAAGGGATGTCAGACTGTTTAAAGTATGGGTTGAAACACGACCAACTTCCACCTAGAGAAAGCATAATTTGCAGTAAGTATTGATGATACACTTTACATTATCAGTGTCTTAGATTCTGCTAGGTAATAATGACATGGAAAGATAATTTCATGTAATTAGGAGAGAAATCCTGTGAAAATATGAACGTGAATAAATTCAGGGCCACAAAAGCTGACAAAATCAATTAAAATGGACAGACTGGAGAAAAGTAGTATTTTGTTTATGAGAAACTACAGGACAGGAGAATTCAGCCTTAGTAAGCCTAACTCAGTAGCTACCATATCAGTATGTGAAGGAACTTTTTGGGCTTTTGAATCCAGTCCCTTTTCATGGATAATAACTGCATAAACCATTATGTTTTAACATTTCTCAAGAGACAAGATGACAGTTTTATCTGATCACCATTCAGGGTGAAGTTAACATGAGTTTGCCAGGGATATAAAACTGAAAGCTGCGTAAGTTGACAGTTTATCAGCCCAACTACTCAGTGTCATGTTCGCTCAGCAGCGCAGGGTAAATGCTGCCAGTGCAGAGCAAACAAAAAAATGGCACTTGCTCTTTGAACAGACCTAAATGAGAAGTTAAGAGGTAGATAAAAACCTACTGAACTCTTACGCTATAAAGGTTATTTCTATAAGCCTGAAATGTTCATGTATCGTTGTACTGAGTACAGTCAGACATAATACCTATATTAAGGGTAATAAATAGAAATAACTTGACATCTAACTAATTTCAGATTTCAAGGGACCTAACAGAATGAAAAGACACAAAATTCTGCACAGGTATGCATGCTTCTAAATGCAGGAACTCTTTCTTCAGGTTTAATACAAATATTCCACCGTGTATGGATAAAGAGCCCAGCACAGAATCACAGAATGTTCGGGGTTGGAAGAGACCTCCAGAGATCATTGAGTCCAAGCCCTTTATCAAAACAGGATCACCCAGGGCAGGCTGCACAGGAACAGATCCAGAAGGGTCTTGAAAGTCTTCAGAGAATTAGACTCCACAACCTTCTGCTGCTAAAACCTATTATAAAGCACCTTTAGTAACACGGTCTAACTAAATATAGCATAGATAAATTATGAAATGCAGGAGACTAAGTTAGAACACCTTGAAGTTAGAGCACCTTGGTATTACATAAATTATGAAATACAAGAGTCTAAGTTAGAACACCTTTAAGTTAGAGCACCTTGGTATTACATAAATTATGAAATGCAAGAGACTAAGTTAGAACACCTTGAAGTTAGAGCACCTTGGTATTACACAAATTATGAAATGCAAGAGACTAAGTTATAACACCTTGGTATTACTTCATCATTCTGTTCAAGCCAAAACACGTTTCTAGGAAATTTTATTTTTATATATATATATATCTATATAAATAAAATATATATTTATATAGAGAAATTATATATATTATATATTTATATATAAATATTATATATTTATATAGATATAAATATGCTATATATTTATATAGATATAAATGTTATCTATATATTAAAAAAAGCAAAAGTCTTCATTCAATCATTTTGAATGAGCTTGAGTCTGACATGATGAATTGACAGTCTCATTATATGGACTGAAACAAGACTAAATATTTCCACATCATACATTTAGTTTAGATCCTACACCTACATACCATTGTTCACTTGAGTAGTTTCCTTCATTTTATGTGTGTCAGCAATGACTGCTCTGGTATGTAAGAAGTGCAGAGTACTGTCCCCCACACACAGGATCCACTCCAAATATATACTCATTACTAAGCAAACTCGTACCACGTTTCAGAATTCTCTAGCAAATCTTTTGTTGCAGCTTGCAAAATAGCTTTTTGTTTAGAAAAGTTATCCTTAAGAATTTTGAGAACTTTGGAAAGGCCTTAGATTGGTAAAAGGAAGAGAGATGCTAGAAAAATTACCTCATTGGTTTCTGTTCCATCTGTTTTAACATACATTATGCGATATCCATTTACATTTTTGGAAGCAGGATCCCAGGTTAGCTTAGCACTACTGTGTCCAACATCAGAAAACTTCAAGTTTGCAGGTGGACTTAGAGGCACTTGAAAAGGGAAGAGATAAAAATCATTAAAGTGGTTCCAGGTTTTACCTGTGAAATATTTTGGGTCTTGCAAATAAACATCATATCTTCCATTAAAAAGTTTTTATCACAAATATTTCTATTAAAAGCCCTACATCAATGAAGCCACACAAGTACTTAAAGGCAGGTAAAATGACTCTTTGCTGAAACAATGTCCAGTCTTGTTAAGTGCACNCAGAGATCATTGAGTCCAAGCCCTTTATCAAAACAGGATCACCCAGGGCAGGCTGCACAGGAACAGATCCAGAAGGGTCTTGAAAGTCTTCAGAGAATTAGACTCCACAACCTTCTGCTGCTAAAACCTATTATAAAGCACCTTTAGTAACACGGTCTAACTAAATATAGCATAGATAAATTATGAAATGCAGGAGACTAAGTTAGAACACCTTGAAGTTAGAGCACCTTGGTATTACATAAATTATGAAATACAAGAGTCTAAGTTAGAACACCTTTAAGTTAGAGCACCTTGGTATTACATAAATTATGAAATACAAGAGTCTAAGTTAGAACACCTTTAAGTTAGAGCACCTTGGTATTACATAAATTATGAAATGCAAGAGACTAAGTTATAACACCTTGGTATTACTTCATCATTCTGTTCAAGCCAAAACACGTTTCTAGGAAATTTTATTTTTATATATATATATATCTATATAAATAAAATATATATTTATATAGAGAAATTATATATATTATATATTTATATATAAATATTATATATTTATATAGATATAAATATGCTATATATTTATATAGATATAAATGTTATCTATATATTAAAAAAAGCAAAAGTCTTCATTCAATCATTTTGAATGAGCTTGAGTCTGACATGATGAATTGACAGTCTCATTATATGGACTGAAACAAGACTAAATATTTCCACATCATACATTTAGTTTAGATCCTACACCTACATACCATTGTTCACTTGAGTAGTTTCCTTCATTTTATGTGTGTCAGCAATGACTGCTCTGGTATGTAAGAAGTGCAGAGTACTGTCCCCCACACACAGGATCCACTCCAAATATATACTCATTACTAAGCAAACTCGTACCACGTTTCAGAATTCTCTAGCAAATCTTTTGTTGCAGCTTGCAAAATAGCTTTTTGTTTAGAAAAGTTATCCTTAAGAATTTTGAGAACTTTGGAAAGGCCTTAGATTGGTAAAAGGAAGAGAGATGCTAGAAAAATTACCTCATTGGTTTCTGTTCCATCTGTTTTAACATACATTATGCGATATCCATTTACATTTTTGGAAGCAGGATCCCAGGTTAGCTTAGCACTACTGTGTCCAACATCAGAAAACTTCAAGTTTGCAGGTGGACTTAGAGGCACTTGAAAAGGGAAGAGATAAAAATCATTAAAGTGGTTCCAGGTTTTACCTGTGAAATATTTTGGGTCTTGCAAATAAACATCATATCTTCCATTAAAAAGTTTTTATCACAAATATTTCTATTAAAAGCCCTACATCAATGAAGCCACACAAGTACTTAAAGGCAGGTAAAAAGACTCTTTGCTGAAACAATGTCCAGTCTTGTTAAGTGCACCTCTACTAACTCTGAAAAATAAATTCCATTATTGTTCATAGCAGATATTACAGCAAGATCTAGCCTACACAACGCTTGCAATAAATTTGTGTTTATATTTTTGAATTCATTTAATTCAACTAGGTCTTTTTCATGAGTATCCCAGCAAAAAATGTTATGACTGTGGTATTTTGGGGAAAAAAAAAAATCTGAATCCTGAAAGCCCCTGCCATAAGGCTAAGTTCACACAAAAACTGTTAACCATCTCAGAAGATCTCCAGAGATCCAGAGATGTTTTGTTGTGGGACTTTTTACCTCTGCTTAACCTTTTCTCTTTCATTGCAGAAAGAAACTCCCAACAGCAATCTTGGTTAAAGCCATACTTATATACTATATATTCCCTAACTGTCGTGAGCTAAAGGAAAATGAGGTCATGCAAGAAAGAGCCTCGGATTGCATCCACTTTTCTGTCACACAAAAGAAAGCAATT
This sequence comes from Ramphastos sulfuratus, assembly GCA_013399055.1. Taxonomy (NCBI): domain Eukaryota; kingdom Metazoa; phylum Chordata; class Aves; order Piciformes; family Ramphastidae; genus Ramphastos; species Ramphastos sulfuratus. Next base: position 273,266 of record WBNM01000065.1, on the reverse strand, counting down.
TTTGCTGTCTGTTACTCTCAGCAGAAGGTTTTATATTAACCCAACACCAGCTGCGTTTCTCTGAACTGGAAACATTTCTCTATCTGTCCTGCCTTCACACTCACTCTTCAACAATCCATGTGGATAGATAAAAATCAGCACTTCAGAAGCTATTTCCCTCACACTCAAACACTTAAGGAAAAGCAGAAGATGAACCCCCCATATATTCAGTGGAATCTTTTACCAGCTCATATATCAACTCAAGAGTCTGTAAGCAAGCACTTAACCAGCTTAGGAACAGTCAAGTCAACTTGGGTTTGAGGAAAAAGAAGACAGGAACCCACTGGAATTGTCTTAGATGGGTTTGCCACACTTTCTGGCATTCAACCTATTTCTCTCAGTCTACTGAAGGGAGTATCACGTGCTGGCTTTCCTGTCTACTTTCTGTCAACCATGGAATGCACTCCATTTCATCATCCAGGCCATACTACAACATGCTTCAATTTCAGCTCTTTCCTTCTGGAACCAACCCTTGGCAACATTGCTTCCAAGCAGACAGACAGTCCTGATGCCAGGGTTACGTGATATTTGCAGTCAGTCTTGGATAAATCACTGCCCCAGAAAGAAACCCCACCCCAGAATGAGCTTGCTGATCATGCCTCTGTTTGGCACAGAGAAAGGTTCCACTACAGTAACTGAGGTAACACAGTGTGTAGAATAATTTTATTTACTAAATAGAGAATATCAGGTACTACACATAGTATTGTAAGAAATCAGGCAGATCACTCTCCAAGCAGATACATGCTCCAGCAAAAAAAAATACTAAGTAGCCTATGGCGGGGGGAAGAAAAAAAAACAACCAACAGCACTAGCTTAAAACTGAATCCAGACAGGGAAGACATTATCATTGAACATGTGGGACGGGTGTTCTCACCCACAGGTTGCTTTCCTCCCAGGCACCCTCATTGTCTCGTCAATAAAAGCCTACTGGAAGAGGGCTCATTGGAATAGCTGTTTAGGAAAAAGTTAGAATCACTCTTCCTTCATATTACACTGCTGAAGACTAGTCAGAGTTGGCTGAGTCACCCTATAAATAAATGAAGGGTGCAGAGTTTTTTCATTCTGGCCTGGTAACAGCAGTGATGATAAGTTGACTAATACACGTTACTAGCTGTGATCTGTGATCAAACACTGCAGTCACGAATTCTCAGCTTGTGTCAATGTACCCGGAGTTTGCATGGATCTTCCTTTCAGTGTCTCAGCCAGGTTTAGTGCTGTGGCAGCCTTAAAGATCATATGACATGAAGTGAATTCAAGCTGGCAATATCATAAACTACTGTTTAGGATAAATGAAAACCAGATACTGAGCAGATATTGATCAAAAGCAGGTGGGAGGAAAAAGTAAAAGACTGAAAGAGGAGACAAGGAGCCAAAGATTGTATTCTCCAAGAATTTTCAACACCAATTTCAAGTCCACGAACATGCCCAAATTGCAGCAGTTCACTGTTGGCATTTGTCTGTCTACAACTGTCCTCTCTGAGATAATCCAGTTCAAACAGCATGCCTAGAATTTCTCACACCATTACTTGATCACCCTAGAATCACAGAAACTCCTGGATGGGAAAGACCTCAAGACCATCAAGCCTAGCCATAACCTAACATTTCCCTGTACACAACTATTAGAGCGTGTCCCTAAGCACCTCATGCAAGCAGCTTTTAAACACCTCCAGGGATGGTGACTCCACTACTCCCTGAGCAGCCAGGCAATTGCTCTGGACTTTCTTATTCTTATTTTCTTACTCTGAACTTCTCTCACCTATTAAATGCAAGTCACTTTCACACTGGTTTATTCATGCCAGGACCACAAATCTAAAGGAAACAATCGGTTCTCTACTGAGAGCAAGAAAGATGTCACTGAATGCAGTCCCAAAAATATCCCAGCAGCACAATTGCTTATTTTCAATTCCCTTGTCTTCCAAATGCTGAGGCTGTTTAGAGAACTGACATACAGTGCTGTGAACACTGTAGGCTCAAGGTGAGGAGAAAGTTCTTCACTGAGAGAGTCATTCACTACTGGAATGGGCTGCCCAGGGAGGTGGTGGAGTCACCGTCCCTGGAGGTGTTCAAGGTGCGCTTGGATGTGGCACTTGGTGCCATGGTCTAGTCTTGAGGTCTGTGGTAATGGGTTGAACTTGATCTTTGAGGTCTCTTCCAACCTTGCTAATACTGTGATACTGTGATACTGTAACAGTTAGCAGAGGACAGAATTTATCTGGCAAAATTCTTGCTGCTTATTAAAAACACACCATCTATCACGACTGCACAGGCGCTTTCCAACTCTTCATTTACCAGATGTTAGGCAACAGGGGTTGGACAGAAATCTTCTCTTTGCTTCTTTTCCATCTGTACTACTACTTAGCCAGAGGAATGAACTCCATCTGAGTAGACTCCCACACACAGTCATTTCTCTGGCTACAGTAGGCTAGACAGTCTCAATTTAGCTCTACATGGTGATCTTCATTCACCTTCAGCAAGTTTAGCAAACCATCAGCAGTTTCACCAAGATCAACAGGGATATTCATAGCACCACTACCAGAGAGTGAGAGCACAGTCTATTTCCCAAATCAAGCTGCTCTGTAGAAACTCACACCCTCAGCCTTTATAAATGGAGTATTTGTGCTGAGAACTTGACATACATTTAAGGCTTTGCCCTATAGACGATTCTAACCATATTTTTAAATCAGATGTCCATTCTAACATGTGCAAAGACTATTCTGAAGTTTTATTAACACTGAACTGGATACAGATATGTGTTACCTACATGTAGTTTCTTGTCCTGTAAGGGGATCACTAGCTTCTTCTCCAAACATGGCATAAACTGTGACTGTATATTCTGTATTTGGCAATAGTCCATCCAGTACAAGGTCTGTTGAGGTCTCCCCAATTTTTATCTAAAAAAGTCATGAATAGGAAATACACATTATTTCTGAATTAGCTCCTGATGGGGGAGCATACTACTTACACACTTGAAATTAGATACATGATCAAATGCTCTGCTAAGCATTTGTCTGACGCTGTGCCTGCAGCACTTAGCTCAAGTTTTGGGGATTTTACACAATAATCAAAAGAACAAAAGTAATAAAACCTCAGAAGTCAGAATGCAGATAAAGATGTCTTTAAAAGTAATTAGTCATGTTAACAATGATGAAATAGTCTTCCCTAGAATGCATAGCTACTATAAGGCCTTTTAATTCTCAACTATGCTTTGTTTCATCTTCAGTCATAAAATAGAAATTCATAGGACAAATTGATCTGTGTGCACATCAAGGCTCAAATTTGTTGCTATTTGAGGTGTGTTATCATTTTCCTCCTCCACCTCTTCACCAAGAGCCATATTAACATGGACTGACTTATCTACTGAATTTTTTTTTTCTTGTGGTTGAAGTTCAGTTCTCCTGAATCAGGTATGCTCAGGGAAGGGCATTTTTAACAGAATTATGTGCTCACAGCCGCTCACTGAGGAGAGAGCACAAGTCTATGCGAGCTTTCAGTAGCTGTCTACACTCTCCACAAGTTTGCATGCCCTTGCCTGCTTCTTTGTGTTCCTGCTTGAACAGAAATGTTCTATCTAATCTTAACTCCTCATACAGAAACTTGAGCATAAAAGCTTTTAAACTCTAGAGCAAAAGCTACTCTTTTAGTGACAGAAGACTGGACTTTATCTTGTCCAATCTTCTTTTCCTTCTCCAAGTATCTTCTAAAAATAACTTCTGATGGAAGGTATTATTTTAAAATTTAAAAGTGAAAGCTGAATAGAACTAAAATCAGCAAATGTCACACCTTTATTTACTTTCAAAGGTCCTCTTGTAACACACTTAGAAAATATCTTAGTTTTACTCAGTTTCTTGTTGAGTATATATCTTAGTTTTACTTAGTTTCTTCTCGAGTATCAGTTTTATATGATGATACAAGTATCACATCATATACCATTCCAAAACAGTCACTTTAATTCTGCTGAAACTGTTGCATTTTTATGGCAGTGACATATTAATCAATTGGTACTTAACACTTAATAGTCTTTAACACATACAGCAATTAAGGAAGTCATGGAAAAGAAACTCCAAAGTATTTGCTGGTCAGGTTTGAGGTTAAAGGCCATGTACTAGTTTATTCTTTAACATTTTAGTTTTTTAATAATGGCTATTCAAACAAAAGCACAATACATCACCTCCTTCTCATCTGCTGCCAGTCCTTCTGTTAGAGGAGCATACAGGATCATGTAACCTGTGGCATCTGCTACTCCCTTCCACTTTGCTCGCATGCTGCTCTGTGACACATCATACAGTTGTAGGTCTGATGCCACTGGCAAGGCAACTGCAATGCAACAAGAGACAGACCTTTCATATTCTCTCACCTGAACAACCAGCTATTTTTCAAAATAGTTTATTTTAGCCCAGGAAATACAAGGGAATATAGCTATCTCCAGGCATGCAAGTGCTGTCTGTATGCCACAATTCCCAAGAGTTGATTAGCACCTAAGAGAAGGCAGAACTAGAGAAACAAGGAAATGATGACCTAACCAAGTCTAACACCAGGGCAGAGTTATCCCTTACAAAGCATTCCAGCTATTTTCCTAGATGGCTCTGACCATTTCAAGTGAAGGATTCTGTTCTTTAGGCACTCTGTTCAGATCTCACCCTTCCCTCTCCCTGCTCTGCAGGAGCATGAGCATTCACTCTCAAAGAACAGACATGGTTGCTATTGGGAACAAGCAGTAGTCCCCAGACTCAGGTCTTTACTGGCAATAGCTCCCAAGCCACAGCCTACTACAGTCTCCTCCCTCAGAGCTCCACTCAGACCTCTGACACCTACAGAAAGTACATGTTGAGACAGTGTAAAGGCAGTTTCTACCACATTATCTTGCTCCTATTCAAACTGCCCCAGAATCACAAAAGAGAGTATCCATCACCTGGCATTTCCCTTCTTTTGATTCTAAAAATCTACAAGAAAAGCATCCTCTACCTAACATGTGACTCACTTTAACTCTCAACAGGAGCTCCTAGGTACTTTGGCAATACATATCATAATTAACAATGAAGAGACTGGAAATTAATCAAGATGCAGTTTTCTACTGGAACTCTCATCTGATGAGCTCAAATTTTCAAATATAAATGTCCAGTAGAGAATGCAGATTTGCATCCTGGACAGTTATCAGACAATCCCAATAGTCTGGTAAAACAGGGATAAATTAAACCTACTAAAAATAACAAATGGAATAAACTATAACAGATAAAAATATATTTGCATCAAATTAAAATGTAAATGCATTTTGTATTTATTTCAAGCTAAAAGTTAACTATTACATCAGAAAACATTGTCATCATTATGCACCTTGAACTTGTTTATTTAGATTTCACATACCTGTAAGGTATTTTCAATGTTCTTTGTCAGCTAATGTGATTGGTGACTATTTTAATCTGCCAAATATCTCAGAAAAATAAAGCAGGAATGTAAGCTGCAGTTTTCCATGCTCTTCCATTAGGATAGTAAAAAATACTTTCAAACTGCAGGCATTTTAGCATGTGGAGTGATTAATACTTGCACATGACAGACTGTTACTTTCAACACACTATCAGAGACAGCTGCATGAACTACTTGATGCTGCACGACCTTGGGGTGTGATCTGATCAGATCTCAGAAAGCCAGCAGGGTTGGGCTCCGTCAGAACTTGACTAGGTGACTTCAAAGGAATACCAGGTGCACTACAAAACCAATCCTGTTGGCTCAGTATGTGACTGTTCTCTGCCTCAATAAATTAAAGAGGTCCTAACATCATATTATGGGGTATAATGTGGCTGGAGATGACATTTTGGGAAACTGGGACTAAAACAGAAGTCTTAAATTATTTTGTATGATCCTATTTTATTTTGTTTCCAGACTGGGAAGATTAGTACTGACACAGAATCAAAGAACCATTAAGGATGAAAGGCACTTCTTGAGACAGTATAATTTCCCTGTCCCCCCTAGTGTCAACTAAAGTAGGCTGCTCAGGACCACATCCAGTTGGGTTTTAAATAACTCAAGAGATGCAGACATCACAGCCTCATTGAACAACCTATTCCAGTGTTATCTTCTGCTGAGATTTAGTTTAATGTTGTTTCTTCAACGTGTGACTATTGATTCTTGTCCTGTCAGTGTGCACCACAGAGAGGAGCTCAGCTCCCTCTTCTTCATTTCCTCCCATCAGTGATTTTTGCACATTGACAAGATCACCCTGAGCCTTTTGTTCTCCAGGCTGAACACTCATAGCTGTCTCAGCATCTCCTCTTATGAAATATGCTCCAATCCCTTAATCATCTTTGTGGTATCTCACTGGATTCACACCAGTAAATCCACATCTCTCCTGTGCTGGGGAGCTCACCAAAGAGCCAAGCATGCAGCATTCATCAGTGCTGAGCAGAGGGTAAGAATCACCTCCCTCAATTTGCTGGCTGTCCTTCTCTAATGCAATCCAGGTGGCTTTTGTCCTTTGTGACAAGGGTGCATTGGTGGTTCACAGTGAACTTGGTGTTTACTAAGACCCTCAACCCTCAAGTCCTTCTCTGTAGAGCTGCCTTCCAGATGGCCATTCTCCAGTGTGTACTGACACACAACACTATTCCTCCTCAGGGGGCGAAGTCCCCTGCACTTCCCTTTGTTGAATTGCATGAAGTCAAACATGTTTACCCCTTCATATATTCATGATGACTACTTCAAATCATCTCCTTGTCCTTTATGTATTTGGAAAATGGTTTTAAGGATTAGTTGCTCCATTGCCTTGCCATCTATGAGGTGAAAATGACCAGCCTGTAATTCCCTATCTTCTAATTTAGTGTTCGACGCTATCAATTTCAAAGTTCGCAGATAAAAACTTTATCAGTGTTTAAATATCCACAGAACATTTGCATTTAGGAATTTAGCCCAGAATTAATTTAAACAAAAAATTACTGTAAGAAGCTATATTGAAAAAAGACTCCTTTCTGTATGCTTTTCCCACAAAAACTAATGCTTACATTAGTGATCAAACACAGACAGTTACACCTGGAACGAATGTGACAAGGTTCCTTACGTGTAGTTTCAGTTCCACGGAGGCCCTCACTGGCTGCATTTGAGTATATAGCAAACACAGCTATCTGGTATTCAGTTAAAGACATCAGGTTTTTCAAAACTGCTGTTGATGAGCTTCCATCTACCACAACCTGTTTAGAAGAAAATGCAACTAAATGCATATAAAGCAAACTAACCACATTACCATCAAGTCAGTCAACCCCTCACTCAAGCAATTTGTACACGCTGACAACTAAGAATCAACATCCTAAAGTTCAATCTATAAATCAAATTTGCTTTTGCCACCATATAAAGCAACCACATTCATAATCAAAATGTTTAGCTGCTATAAACAGCCACTTAGAACATAAGAATTGCTTAGATAAAGTCTATGAAATACTCTTAAGAGTGTACACTGAGCCCTTTTTGATGTAATTAATGTATCATAGAATAATACAATCATAGAATGGTTTAGGTTGGGAGGTACCTCAAAGATCATCTAGTTCCAACCCCCCACCATAGGCAAGGACACCTCCCACTAGAACAGGTAGCTCAAGGCCTCATCATAAATATTACTATAGTACTACATATACTATGTAAATAGTACTTCAAATTGACATTAATACATATCCATATTAAACATATATCCAGTACAAAAAGTAATAAAATATATCCTTAGTTAAATTCTTTTCCCATTCTGCCTTTCCTTTCAATTTGGAAGCTGGCAGCAGAGGCCAAAAGCTTGTTCCACCGATTTATTTTTTTTTCCCATCTCCAAAATGTCTAAGTCCTATTCACCTAAACACTTCACTCCAATTCTCAATGACCAGTTGTAGGCATCCCAAAACATACACCCGTATCATCTCCCTTTTAATTGTCTTGGACCTGAAAATGTGGATTACCATCAGCTCCTATTTCTTCTGTTCTTGTAAACAGAAGTCTCTAGAACTGGTTCAACGTATGTGTAAACAAAAATCAAGGTAGTTCACCCCACCCCCAAAAATGTTCACAGCTATAACACGCTAAACTATGTAGTAGAAAAGCAGCCTAAGCTTCACCAACATTCAGTGAGGTTGTATCTCATTTCTGGAATGAGCTCCAGAGCTCACATAGGGAATTTCAGGACAGATATAAATAAGACCATTGGTTTTCTGTCTGGTTAGTTCTTGCTGTTGTATTAAACATTTCTGGGAAGTTTTTCCCCCATTACCTCTTCTGGTTGCCCTCCTCGAGTAGGGTAGTACACAACTCTGTATTTTTCCACTTTGCCTGGTGCATGGGTCCAGTTAACCCGGAATCCTCTAGCTGTTACCTCAGACGTGACCAAATCTGAAGGAGCCCCAAGTGAAGCAGCAATTGTTCCTAAGTTAGAGACAACACAATTTTTTTATTCCCTTCTGCAAAATAATTATTTGGTTTGTTGTATTTACTGAAGCCCCAAAGATTGCTTCTCATCAAAATGAAGTCACTAGCTACTGCATAATTATTTAGGTCACTTTCAGTGAAAACAAGGAACTGCTAATGACTACTGCACATGGAGCTTTTGCCAGAACTATGCTTCCATGATCTTTTATAAACCTTTATATGGAAGGAAAAAAAAAAATATATATATATATATATTAAAAAAAACTTAAGCCTTCCTGTCCTTCCTACTATCATTCTTTCAAGCTCTTTGCTTCTGGTTTATTGGGTTTGTTTTCAGACTGCTTTCTTCCCAGTCACAAGAAGCATCCAAGTATATATACAGCTGTGGTCATCTGTGCTCCTCCGCAGGTTGAAAACCAATATGCTGCCTGTCAGCAGACTGAAGAGATGTAGTGAATGGTCATCTTCTCTGGCAACCATTCTTTTCCACAAAGATGTTTCATCAATGTTTTTTCCATCCTCTCCCTCTCAGTTTCCCAACTGAGTGCTTACTCTCCACCACAAGACATAATATTCTTTATTTCTTCCAGTTTCAAGTGCATAAGAGGGAAAGGATGGAATAAAGCCTTACTAAGACAATTTTTTTTTTCATTGCACAGGTAGAAATGTGTGAAAGATAGCCTCCCTTATTGACTTATACATTACAAGGTTATTGAAATATCACAGCATATTTGTGATATTGCAGAATCACAAATGAAGCAAGAAGAGTAAAAAATACTGTAATCAGAGAAGGCTCTTTTATATAGGAACATCTTTTCTAATGCTCTGAAATAAATTTTTTGACATGTATTAAATAAGAAAGAGGAAAAAAAATCCAACATCAGGAAGGGACAAAGCAGTCTTAATAGTTGTAAATTTTGAAAATGGCTGAGACAATAAAAACAGTAAGTTAGGAGATGGAAAGCACAGCACAAACAGAACGATTCAACTTATAAATGTTAAAGTAATTTACCCTCAAATTTGTGTATTATGAAAGAAATTTTCCTTAGCCACCACTTGGCAATAGTTACAGCAGAGTGAATTTTTATGTCTTTTTGGTACTACCAAATACCATAATATTTACCCCTATCAAAAACAGGGCAAAGATCAAAGATATCAAAGCAAGCAAAAAAAACGTAGCAAGGAAAGTAACTTCTGTGACAATATACTTTCTTGTGAGCAGAAGAATACACATGATGAGTTAAGTGACAGAAGCCAGCTTAGAACTGAAGGTATTTGGAATAAGATTTGTAGCTCTAAATCCATAAGAAGTTACATTGCATCTTGTATCTTAGTCACCTTTGATTTCCTTCTCCTGTTCCTCTACTCGTGAGCACACTGTTCTGGTAAGACCTTCAACAATGGTATGCATGAAGTTAAAGTCAGCAACATTGTAGACGTGTGTGCTGTCAGGTTCAGAGGCAATCTCTTTGAGCTCATTGATATCTGCATTCTTCACACCTTTTATTAGAAAGAAAACCACATATAAAAATCTTATATGCACAGAGACTTATAAAAAAACTTGCTAAAATCCATTTCTTTCTAATTCTTTTAATGACCAACCACAGACTGCTCTGTTGTTAAGATGTTACTTCAAGACACTTCTAACAGTGTAAATGATCTATTTTCCACTGTATACTTCTAAATTCCTATTACAGCAGCAATGATTTGTCAACATTCTACAGAAGATTTAAATTAATAATGATACTTATCAGATACAGAGAGAAAAGAACCCTTCCTTCATATCACAGTATCACAGTATAAGCAAGGTTGGAAGAGACCTCAAAGATCATCAAGTCCAACCCATTACCATAGACCTCAAGACTAGACCATGGCACCAAGTGCCACGTCCAAACCCGCCTTGAACACCTCCAGGGACGGTGATTCCACCACCTCCCTGGGCAGCCCATTCCAGTGGGGAATGACTCTCTCAGTGAAGAACTTTCTCCTCACCTCGAGCCTAAACTTCCCCTGGCACAGTTTGAGACTGTGTCCTCTTGTGCTGGTGCTGGTTGCCTGAGAGAAGAAAGCAACCTCCTCCTGGCCACAACCACCCTTCAGGTAGTTGTAGACAGCAATAAGGTCTCCCCTGAGCCTCCTCTTCACCAGGCTAAACAATCCCAGCTCACAAGTATGAATACACCAGAGTATAATAGGACACAGTATATGGATATGGCAGAATACATACCAATAGCAAAGAGCTCAATGCCAGCATCTCGTAAGTTTTTAGCAGGAGGGATAACATCATCTTGGGACTTCCCATCAGTGATTAGTATACCAATTTTAGACACTCCAGGTCTTGCACCTGCTTCAGGCTTAAAGCTGTTTTCCAAAATGTAAGTTAAAGCAAGACCTACAAAAGGGAAACATTTTAAAAGATTGTGAGAGAGAAAATTGTCCATTAATTTAGTAATACCACAGTGTTTGTCTTTCCACTCAATTTAAAAATCTGGAGAAGCATTTTAAAGAAGAGTAAGTATAGAACAATTTGTTTATTGTAAGATTAAATTACAACAAGCAATTTAAACTATAGAGAAGGTGACATCTTTAACAGCCCTTTGATTAATGTATTTTAAACTGGATATGGAAACCAATCATCTTCCCATGAACACATTATCTTTTCTTTCTTACTCTACAAAGCTGGAATATCAGATCCCCTCTTTCTACCTACATTGCTTATGTGAAAGCATAAGTTCCAGATAGCTTACTACATCCCCATACTACATATATTCTTGCTTTCACTTGTTTGTCCTTACCAAATTACAAGCTGAACAAAAGCTTACATAAAGCTATGGGAGAATCTGATTTTTATAACTGCTAATTATTTTGGAAGAGAGGGAAGAACAACTCCTGGGGGCAAAGTTAAACATTACAATGAGATCCTGTTTGAAAACTCTTAAGTCTCCCATAGCAAAGTTTCCTAACTTACCATTTTTCTAACATCCTGCACAAACCAGCACACATCCATATAAAATAATCATGATAATTTACTACTTCCTGCCTCACAGCAATCTCATTCCTAGACTAGAGTCTTTCTGTCCTTTGTCCTACTGCAATCACCCCTACAACCTTTCCAACACAAAGGCTGTTGCAGAAGAGAATGGAAATCTTTCTCCCCTTCCCTCTCTGCCAAAATAAAAAAAAAGAGGGAAAAAAGAAAAAAAAAAGAAAAGAAAATAAAAGTGAGGGGGGAGAGGAGGAAAGACGACAGAAATTGACTTTAAGCCATGTCTGGGTCATTCTCCTGGCAAGACAGACAATATTACTAACTTCTGCTTTGATGATGCTGGAACTGTATTCAGTGAGCACATTTTTCCCAGGTTGACAAGCATCCCCCATTTATCCATCCTTAAGTGTCTTCTGGGGCTTCAGTGCTCTAACTACTGAAAGGTCAATGGAAATCTAAAAGCCCCAGGTGATCGTTTGAAAAGTTACTATTGCCAGTTGTCAGATATGAAACAGCATTCTTTCCTTCTCCAGAATAATGCTCTGTGCATAAATATTATGAATGGATTTTGCAATTTTTTTTCCTAGCAGGTGAAAGATTTTACTTCCAGCACAGACAGTTCCTATAAACTTTGCTTTAGGAGATTTTGTCCTGTTCAGAAAGATTCCCAGTGAAGCCAGAGACAAGCACTTAAAAAAAAAAAAACACTTCACTGACATTGGATAAAGCCATTAACAAGCTGCAAAAACTCTTTTTTCTTTTTTTTTCACTGTTCCTAACAAGCATTAACACTTCCTCTGTCTGTGCAGTAGAGTATGTCTTTCAATAAAAGCCAAATGCTAAATCTCACTGTACCTGTTAAAGTGTTCCCTCCCTTATATGGCAAGTTACGGACTGCATCCAATACAGCATCTTTGGTGCCATAGGCATTCAAATGCCATTCAATTCGGGGATCACCACTGTACTGTGCAAGACCTAAGGAATCAGAAAGTAAAGTAGTTCATTAGACAATAAAGCAGGGGGTTTTTTTTCAGGTATCTGCACTTCATGCACTTGGTTGCCCACAGTAAGCTTACCATAAGTAGATTTGCTTCATACTAGAAAAACTGAATTGCTGGATGCCAAAAAAATAACATAAAGTTGTTCTTAGTGGCAAGTCCTCAATTAAGTTTCTAAGCCTTTCTTTCAAGTGCTAAGGAAATTTAATGAGGGATGCATGGGTTTAAACTGGCAGAGGGGAGATTTAGACTAGATGTTAGGAGGAAGTTCTTTACTGTGAGGGTGGTAAGACACTGGCACAGGTTGCCCAGGAAGTTTGTGGCTGCTCCCTCCCTGGAGGTGTTCAAGGCCAGGGTGGATGAGGCCTTGAGTGACCTGTACTAGTGGCAGGAGTCCCCGCCTGTGGCAGGGGGTTGGAACTAGATGATTCTTGAGGTCCCTTCCAACCTTACCATTCTATAATTCTATGACTTTTCAGTTTTCTAAGGTTCCAAAATGTTTGGGGTTTTCGTTTGTTTGTTTGTTTGAAGAATCATTTTATTTAATATGCTTTGAACAGACTAAAATATAAGTAGCAGAATTGAAATAATATTTAGCCCAGTTCAAATGATGAGGGAAAAAGCCATCCACTGGCCTATTCTTCTTTCAAAAACTAAACTGCAAGGGTCTGATCTAATGCAGCTCTAATGGAGTTTACTTAAGATGAATATCAGAGTAACTTACGAGGAATTAATGCTATAAACATTCCAGCAGGATTACTCTTATGGTAGAAGTGCTTGTTCCAGGTAAGGATGAATCTCACACAAATAACTATTATTGGTTAACTATCCTAAAATCATGACTTTTCTATATTGCTACAGAAATATTAAGAAAAAAAATATGGCACCTTACCTACTCTTGTTTTCTCAGATCCCACATTGAAAGCAGAAACTAGATTTTCCAGGAACAGTCGCACAAGCCTGAAATTGAATCTGCCAATACTCCAAGAACCATCTACCAATATGACAATATCTGCAATTGCTGGAGTTTTACAGGTAAACAGGTTTCCTGTAAATCATTAAAATAAAAATAATATGGTTAATTGTTAATTAAACAATAAAATTGTAGCTCAATATATTTATACCTTCCTCCTTCCACTCCGCTTAATATTTAAAGCTTTCATCCATGGCCAAAGTGAGAAACAAGCAAAATCACTAAATCATATAGAACTCCTTTTATTTTTCATTAAGCTGTTCAAAATTATGGTTGGAAGACCCATCAAAAAGAAATCCTGCTTCTGAAAGCAGAGTACTTCTGAAAGATAAAATTATCTGTTGTTTAACACAATCGAACCAGCAGTTCATTTTCATTCCCAAGAATGTACATACATAGTATATGGTTTGTGACAATTAACTCCAGGTGTAGACAATACAGAGAGAGCTACCCAGAGATGCAGACATCCAAAACAGTTGTCAAGACTCCTTTTATAGTCAACATTGAAAAGTAGGTGTTTCTGTACATCTCAACAACTCTATAGCAAAACTTATTCAGCTGCCATTGTAGACTTCTAAAGCTTTACAAGAGAACATCATCCTGAGTCTAGAGTAACACCAAGTGTCAGCTGAATATGCTGTATTAAACCTAAGTAGAAGATACTCAATATAGCAAAGGTAAAATGAAAAGATCTCAGATTCAGTCATGGTCTCTGAGACCACATGAGGATCTAGTTTTAGAGATATATGCAAAAGGACATGAAAACAAAAGAGCATTTAATAAAAGCAATGGAAAAGACCCAATGAGAACTAGTAGAGATGCAGATTAGTAGTCTCTGCCATTTAGCTATCCAGTGGGCATATCAGAGGAAATGGAGTAGAGTTCAGACAACAAAATTTCAAGATAAGCCAAGAAGGTTTTTAGGAGTACAGAGTCATAAGAAACTAAGACACCTAAACAAGTGTCCCATTTTTAGTTCAGAAAAATGACAGAAGGGGAAGTAGGAGAAAGCAAGAGGCAGACAGAATTGCTATCTCCCACAGAAGTGGCTATGTGACTGTAAAAGATTGCTGAAATAGTGGATTCATGCTGTAGCAGAGGGAAAATGAATGAGTAATGAATGCAATACAGATATACCAAACAAGTGCTTATGCTTGAAGCTAATAGTTAATTTCTCATAAGACTGTTTAGATAATAAAGATAGAAGCAGGGAAGTCAAAGCAAAGCATGTTAGTAGAAAAGGTACCATGCACCACAAACCATTTAGGAATGAAAATCACATCCCTGAATACTACAGAAAACCTGCAATTAGTAAATTGAGTTGCAGTCCAATTTCTAACATTTTTAACACCATTTTTCACTGTATAAATTAGTTGACAAAGGATACCAACACTTAACAGTGTTGCTAACAGGAATCAAGCACATTGCTAGAAATAAACAGATTTTGAGCAAAGATACTCAGCAAACAAAAAGTAACTCAGAGAGAAATAACCAAAAAGATGCTTTCATGAGCTCACAAGTAGCTGTCCTGTTAGAAAGAGAATAAACCACATGGTTAGAAACTTAAAATTTTAACACCATATTGTTAATGACAATCTTTTCTTCAAAGACAAAATGAGAGTCTCCCAGGCAAAAACAAACTGATGTGCAAAAGGACTTCAAACTATTGGTAATAATTAAGAATTAGATTAGTACTGGAGTGTAAATCCACTGAGCAAGAAATCCAAGCTATAAAGTTACAGTTAATGTCTTAAACATGTGCTTGAAATGCTTTTAAAAGAGCAGGGAACATTTCCTACGTGCAGCTAGCAGTGTAGAGTAAGTTCTAAACACATGACAAAAATTCCACTTACAAAGATGCCAAAACAAATATTTTATTTTAGTTTTTACAGTACAAGACAATGCTATTTGAGTTGGCAACACATTTTAATGTATAAACACTGGGGAACATTTAGTAAGCATCAGAAGAAATTATTTTAAATTGGAAGATAAAGCCAAAGGGTTTCTATCACTGAAGTCAACAGGAAAACTTTCCCTTGATTTCAGTGGGACTAGATCTGTTTTGTGGAACAGAATGCAAGAATTCACTAGTCAGAGCAAAATTCATGTTTTAAGTATCTTTGCTAAATGAACTTCCTCTTAATCAGCCTGCATTATTTGCAGTATTTGCCTTCCACCAACATGCAGTTCAATCGTGCCATTCTCACACTGGCCACGATTAGCTTCTAAAGCTTCAAAAGAACTATTGGCAAAGTAAAATGCTACTCAACTCCAGTCAGAATGATAGAACTGGACCCCTGATTCACATCCAAGCAGCTGTACTACAGTGCAGATGTATCTTTTCTCAATACTGTCCCAAAAGTATAATCATACAGCCCCATGAAGTTCATATTTGCATGGCTGTACATCCCTTCCCTACCTCTGAAATCTTCTGCTTCCTATGAAACCCAGTCAGTACCCTACCTCTTACTCATTTCAGATCAACAAGTTTTGCCTTAAGTCTTCCATAATCCTGCAGTGATAGCTTTGTGAATGAAACTTTTAATTTGGTTCATTTTGTTCATTTGTTTTAGCAAATCCAGTCAAACCCAGAGAATAAAGGAAACAGTAGCAGCACTCCTTTCAATATTTTATTTCCACATCATCAGATCAGTGCAAATAAATCATTCTTTTTTTTTTTTCTTTTCTTTGTGTGTGTGTATGTGTGTGAAAAATGCATGTGTGGTTTGATCCAAGATTGTACTGTCATGTCACTGAATGTGAAAATGTGATTCTTTCTTCGCAGATAGGAGATACTTGTTGAATCTTTTCTGCATAAAACATTTAGGGTTTGTTACTTCTGTACACCCACTATTTGCTTATGTTTTCTCCTTGTTGTACTTAATAGAACTGCAGAAAGTTCCCTAAAATGGAATAAACAACAGTGAGATATTAAGCAGAATAACATGCTGTATAGAAATCTTTAAAACCTGATAGGAACACAATCACTATATGATCCTAGTTTATAAAGCTAGTCTTAAAGACACAGCTTGTAGCACAGAATTTACAGACTCCACTGAAATTAGTCATTACCACTTCTAGTAAATTATTTTTCCATACCACCATACAAAGTCATGAATTCCTATAGGGTTTGAAGATAATTTTGAACATTTCAACTATCTAAACCTAGCTTTAATAGGCAATTTTCTCAGAAACATTCCATAAAGGACAATGACATCATGTAACTCTATATTAAAAAAAAAAAAAAAAGAAAGCAAGCCTTCAACACTCAGTGTTTTAACCCATTGCAAATTTGCAAGTTGCAACACTGATCAGTTTGTGCATCTTTTACTTGGTTATCAAGAAAACAGTACTTAGAGAGAAGATACCACTTTCCTCTGAATTATACAATACTTACCAGTTTCAAGAGCAGGACTGTAGGGAGGAGATCAGTTACCTAATTTTGTATAATGTTTCCTAATGTTATATAGATTGCATTATTCTACTTCAAGTGCTGCATTCTACAACAAACAATAACACAGGCTGTTATTTTTAGGTTAAATGACAGAATTGCAAACATCCTAAGGTCAGAAAGTTGATACATTTTACACCAGCAACTGTCTCCAGTGCATCCACACTGTATGGGTGCACAATCATTGTAATGGGTGGAGCAGTTTGATAAGGAGAGAGTAAAAAATAAATGGACTTTCTATAAGAAATTTACAATCTTTTCCAGTGTTTTTTGGCAAAAGGAACTTGTCACTCTGCCAGGAAGCTAAATGAGGAAAAAGGGGCTAGGTCTGGTCATTTCTGTATGTCACAAATGAAGGCATGGGATAAAAATTTCATCTCCAAAGGCATCAGCATACAGATAAAGGCTACCAGCATACACCTAAAAGCTACCAGCAGTGCATTAAGACAGATTAATTGCACAAAACCTGCTTCAGCATTGCGAGTCACATCATCATCAAGAATTTTGGTTTAAGGAAAACCTTTCAAAGAACAATCATCATTGAAGGAATTTTGCAAATGAAGTTTCCTCCCTTTGACCCTTCAAGCCTGCAGACATTAAAGGTGATGCATGTTTGCAATCCTATGTGCAAGTGATACAGCAGTATCAAGACTCATGTCAGAGTCATGGCTGTGAGTGAAACCAATGATGGCAATGCTTAAAAAGATGATCCAGATGGAGCTTTCTGGGATAGAAGAAGAGTTATTTGAGCCTGTAAAACATGACCATTGAGATACCCCACTGAAGCAAATGGAGAGCAGAGTGAGGACTGAGAGGAGCTCTGGTAGGACAGGAGATGAAGAGAACAAAGCAGGGTCTCAAGGTCCTGTAAACAAGTGACCACCTTTCCTGATGCTGCATTTTCAGCTCATCGCTGTACATCCACATGGGCATTCAGCGAGCAATCAAGCAATGGTAAGAGACAGAAGTCTGATCAGAAAAACCTGCAAGCCTCACTCAGACACAAATACAAAACTATGGTTTTTAGATTTAGTAGTGGCTTTTCAACTCTTGGAGTTAGTACTACTACTCTTTGAAAGACAATGGGAGAAGCAGCAAATACAGGCACTGCCACCCAGGAGGACTCAGTGCCTTAGAAGCAGTTCAATTTGCATGCAGCTGTGATATGTTTTGCAGAGACACATTTGATACTTTGCCTCCTCTTGGTATGAAACTCTGTTCTTATTTTCAAGAGCCAAAACACACAGTTCAGTTAGAAGTAGTTTAAGACTATAATTCTTTCTGAGTCTGCAATATGTTGTTTCCTTTCTTACTCCCAGTCACAGTGGAAAAGTCAGATAATATATGTAGAAGAGGAAAAAAGTTCAAGTAGAGGTCAGCAATAATACAGTAGGTATGGAAGACTCATTCATGGGGTAACAAAGAACAAAAGGCAAGAAGCTTGATGACAGAAGCAAATGAAAAGTACCTTGTGAATAAAGAATGAATGAGAGAGAAAAGCCTGTCCTCCATAGTGACTGACAACACTAGAGCTGAGCAGATGCACCACTGAGGACAAGAGCAATATAAATCTACATCACTAAAATGTCACTTCTTTTTTAAAACAAGGTTAAAATAAATACAGAGACACAAGAAAGTGTCTCTGCAACTGACTGGTACACCTTCTGACACTGATACTATTGCACTGTGCTGGTGATATCACATCTCACTCAGCCCTCAGTTTAACACATCCCATATACCAGACCTGAATAAAATGCAGGCAACATAACTGTTTTTCTTCAAGCTAGATCCAGCCATAGCTTGAATTTGAAGGACTCAAATGCTGGAACATCACTAAGTTGAAAGAGCAGCCCAAGAAGGTGGGAAGTATGTACTCTCTACAACAAAACCAAACCAAAACAAAAAACCCCAAACAACCAAAACACAAAAAAACCCAAACCAAACAAAGCGAAGAAACCCCAACCAAAAAAACAACACCAACAAAACTACAAAGCAAATCAAACCTTTTACCATGCACCTTGTTCTGTTTTAGGAGACTAAAAAAATCCACCTGCAAAGTCTACAAATCTATGTTTGGGGAAGGTGTACTAAATCTGTTTTGTTTAATCATGACTGTCAGTGCTGTAGTTCAATAATTCAGTGTGTTTCCACAAAGCACATAGCAATAAATAATATTATTTAAAGCATATAATTAGAATTAAAAGCCACAAAACCAATTAAAGCAGTGGCTGATGAAACATATTAATTGCCTATGTTTACTAGTGGTAACTCTTTAAGTGAGAGAAGGAAGAACACAACCTTTTTTTATGCACCTTTCCTTACACACTATGATAGTTGTACATCTGGAGTAAGCAATCGCTAGCCCAGAAAAACTTTGACAACTTTCTTCCTACATCTTAACTTTTTCCTTTACTTGAGAGACACAATGAATATAAAAGTTATGCAACTGAAAGAAAACATTGATGTTTTCTTGCAGATTACTGCAGATGGATAGCACTGAAGCACCTGATGCCTGCAGCAGCTTCCCGAAGAGCAACACTGAACTCCCTTGGTCTGCATACGTAGATAGAAAAATATGTCTGAAAATCTCCCTGAATTTAAACTGAGAGTTCAAAACATTGTAACTTCTCTTCCAACAGGCAACATGTCAACACAGAACAAAGCACACTGATGAAATCTCTCCTGAAATGGAATTTCAACATGGTGAGATACTGTGTCCATTTAGTCATAATGATTTACACTGAAGTTGGTCCACAACCCTCCTGTAAAAGTACATTAAACCTAAGAAACTCTTCTGCAGATTACAGTGATAATTCTCTGCTTCTCTTTGCTCTCAGTTCTGCATCTGAGTGCCTAAATGTTTTAAATGAAACAGCTGTCCCAAAGTCTAAATTACTTTTCAAGGCAGAGAGCTATAACATTTTTATTAATATGGTCATATTTATACACCACTCCTATGTAACAAATATGCCAGGATTTAAAAGGGTTATTTTTCCCTTTGCTCTAATGAAGTATGAAATGTCTGGGACAGTTTTCTCTGGCTATATATAAGGCAGTTTACCAGGGGGCTGCAGATGAAATCTGCACTGAGAAACGCTCAACATTAAGTAAGCTGTATGTATAAATCTCTCTAAACCATGATAAAGTGTTGGTTTGTGTCTGAGCTTGTAACTAGCTTAGCTAACATGGCAGGTAAAGTAACAGAAGAGAGTCTGCCTGAGAGAACAATCTGCATACTCATGAAAGTCATTAACACAGATCTAATTAAAAATTAGCTGAAGCAAACTGATACAACCCTGTTACTTAGAGCTCAGCATTACAGATCCTTGTACAGATGATGTTGTGGCCAGTATGTCCAGAAATTAAAAAGATGGTGCAGTACACTCATAGTGCAGAAGACTTTCAAACTCAAGCCCTTCTTATCTTGAAGCATTTCCTGAATTATCACAATGTAACTAATGCATATGCTTGTATAGACATAAATATGCAGTGGTCTTCAAAAGCATTGCTAATTTTGGATTCCAATCCACAAAATCGTGGGATGAAACATCTGTCCTCTGAAATGTAGTAAGTCATCCATTGTAGAGATGTCTGAGGGAACACTCTATTCTGAAGATTCTCCCAGAAACACAGGACAGTGCAGGTGGGACAGGACTTCATAGAATCATAGAATGGTAAGGTTGGAAGGGACCTCAAGGATCATCCAGTTCCAACCCCCTGCCATAGGCAGGGACACCTCCCACTAGTACAGGTCACTCAAGGCCTCAGCCAACCTGGCCTTGAACACCTCCAGGGAGACAGCAGCCACAACCTCCCTGGGCAACCTGTTCCAGTGCCTCACCACCTCAACTGGAAGGAGCTTCCTGCTAACATCCAGTTTAAATTTCCCCTCTGCCAGTTTAAACCCATTGCCCCTTGTTCTGTCATTGCAAGACCTTGTAAATAGTCCCTCCCCAGCCTTCCTGTAGTCCCCCTTCAGATACTGGAAGGCTACTATAAGGTCTACGCTACTATAAGGTCTTCTTGAGGCTGTCTAGTCAAACTGCTCTGCCCAAAGCAGAGGTACAGCAGACTGCTCCAGGCCATGTCCAGTCAGGTTTAAGAGTCTCCAAAGATGAAGAGTCCACAACCTGAGCAACCTGCTCCAGTGTTCGTCCATCCTTACAGTAAAGTAAATGCTTTCCTGATTAAATGGAATTTACATCTATTAATGCTTGTGTTCCCTACCTATTGTCCTTTGACTGGACACCACTGGAAGAGTCTATCTCTCCCTTCTTTGCTCTTTCCAATGTGTAGAAATACACACTGGCAAGCCATCCTTTGAATCTGCTATCCTCCAGGCTGAACAGTACAGATCTCTTCATACAAAAGCCCTTAAACATAGAATCATAGAATAGAAAGGTTGGAAGGGACCTCAAGGATCATCTAGTTCCAACTCCCTGCCATAGGGAGGTTGTGGCTGCTCCCTCCCTGGAGGTGTTCAAGGCCAGGTTGGATGAGGCCTTGAGTGATCTGTTCAAGTGGGAGGTGTCCCTGCCTATGGCAGGGAGTTGGAACTAGATGATCCTTGAGGTCCCTTCCAACCTTACCATTCTATGATTCTATGCATAGTTAATTTTTTTAACTGAAGAAGTGCTAATAGTACACATCAAAGTAACTTACTGAATATGTTGTTCCATCCAATGTCATTTATAGCTGCTTTTCTTTATAGTGTTTCAAAAGTTTTAAAACAAAACCACCAAGCCAATCTCCAAATCCAACTCCTTTTTAAAAAATAAAACCAAAAGTCTAACACAGAATCTTATCCTAAAGACTTTAGTACATGAATTGCCTTAATTTCACTTTACAGAGGAAGCCAATTTTTTAATCTTTAATTTGCAGACATATGAGAAAAATACTAATCTGACTTTATAGAAAAGGTCTGCATAGGAAGTAATAAGACTCTTATAATTACATTGGACATGATATTTGTTAAAACATCTGCCAGAAACAATGGCAAATTCTAAACCTGTAAATTTAAAATTTACACTGAGGAAAAGACAATTATTTTAATTAGTCCAGAAAAATTACTGGCTGCTACCCAAAGCATACAATTGTTAGAGGAGCTGTCAAAACCAAATAAGAGTCCTATCAAAAGGCACAGACTATGTTTTGATGTCTGGGTTTAATTTTAGTTTGGTCAGTAGCTCCTTAGCTACTTAGAGAAGCCATAATGAAAATTAAATTGCTGTCCCTTAGCTAAAGCCATGTACTCCAACCATGTACATAGAGTTAAACCATACTAATGCCCAAAAACCAGGGTGAGGGCAACTGTACAAAAAAATCTTCAAACAGTCCTATAGAGCTCAACAGAGGTGTTTAAAACCTTTGTTCCAAAGAAAAAGTGTTTGATATTCAATAAATAATTTTTCAGCTGTTCTTGCTCATTTTTTCCCCATAAATAATAACTGTTGCATAATTACATTCTATTAGATCAGTTTCAGGGCTTCTCTCCCACAATCTGCTTCATATTTCCAGATCAATAAAATGCTAACAGTTGCAAGGCTGGCAAAGGAGCTGTGATTCTGAGTGTCATTTTCTTTTTTAAAGGTATAGCAAAACAAAACTGCCCCACCAAAGTCATAAAAGTATCTCAACTGATGTCTAACAGATACATCATTATTGCTTGCAACTGATGTTTCATTACTGCTTCTTGGAGAACAAAAAACCCACTAAATATTATGAAGCTCTTAAGGCATAAACATCTGTCACAGCTTGACACCACCTCCCTGCCCCCTAGGTACTGAGCTAAATTTGGATGTTGAGTTTGAAAGGTCTTTGAGGGTATGGAAAGCAGAGATGAGACACCAGGTAGGAAGAGATGAGATATGAGTGGTAGTGCACAGGCCACAGACAGCTCTAGTCTTTTTGAAAGAGCTGCCATTCCTATGCTCACAATTTAATTTTCCTTCCTTTATCANAGCCGGCTGAGTTCTAGTCTGGGTCATTTCTCAAAGTGTGGGGGGGCAGGGAACTCCCAAACCATCACATCATACTTACTAGAAAGATCACTGCAACGCACCAGAAATTTTACCCCACATTTTTAACCATACAAAACAAACCCAAGCAAAGACCCTGGTGAGACTAGTAATTACTGTCCAGAGCACAAAGCAAGCTTGTTCAGAGTATTCAATACAATTGGAATGCAAATCTATGATGAGTTTCATGATGAGTTTCATGGTGAATGCATCAATCCTTTATGACTATACCTTTCTTACATGAGGGTCTTGTTCTTGCACTTCTGTGTTTATGAATGTGTCTGCTCCCCAAAACTTCTTTTGTTCTCCCTTCAAGGCTGCCACACTAATTTTAAAAACTCCCCCAGGTTTCAACTTGCTACTGTAGAGTTTCAGCTTCAAAGTCTAGGTAGGGCCTTGCATCAAAGGCAAGCATCACTCATGACCTACTGAGATACTTGCCTAGAATATAGTGGTGAGCAAGAACACAGACTTCAAATTATGAGAATTCATGCTGCCAGATGATGAAGGACCATTAAGGAGTGTCTCAGCATGGTAAAGGTGAAAGTATTTCAATAATGAAACATGTCAACACAGGCCCTGAATCTAACTTAAAGTAACAGTCTCATGCTGCCAGCAGAATCCAGCCACACCAGCAAACTGTGGATTGGATGGATGCTCAAGAGCTAATGACTTAAAGAGACAAAAAGCAGCCTGAAGAGCATAACAGACAGTTCATTCAGCTGAGCTTCTATTAATCAGTCATTCAAGAACGCGAATAGCAGTCTCCCACTTCAACTAAGAAAAGATTGCACAAAAAAGGTCAGTGCCTTAGGGAAAGCCACCAAAGCAAGGAAGAGTCCAGGCAGGACGTTTTCTGTTTCTAGTGCTTCAGATTTCTCAGGCATTATACTTATCTACTGTACAGAGATAGGAGAACAAACATCTTATAACTTAAGGGTTATGAACCCAAGGATAAGCATCTTGTAACACAAGGGTTTTGAACCTGAACAGTTCTAATATTAGGAGCTGGATCATTCCAAGATAAAATTGAAACTTAGTTTAGATCCAGGATAGGCTATATCTCTCTGTCTACTGAGAGAGCAGAAAGAGAACTATAAAGCTGCTTTTTTCTCTTTCTTTCTTTTTTCTTTTTTTCCCTTATCTACGTCAGTATTGTGTGTATTTTCAATGAGCAGTTCGTAAAGAAGGGTGAGGAGGAACCTCCTCATCTGGCCTGAAATATGATGAGAGGCTATGCACAGCCATTTATCCAGTGTTAACATACTGACAGATGGAAGAAGAGCAGTTCCTCCTACAGAAGGGAGGAGCCAGATGATAAACCTCTGACCTAGGAGCCTCGAGTAAGAATGGAGTAAGTCCATAATTTCTAATGTCGAGATTTTTACTTTCTCAACAAAGCAAGAGTCTACCTGGCATACACAAATTGAAGAAGGTATTCAGAAACCTCCATGTTAATACTCAGTCTCATATCAGGCTAAGGTAAATAAAATTATTCACTATTTTACAGCTATCCAAGTTACAAAATACACACAAGATCCTTTTCATTTAGATGAATCCTTTCTCTCCAGTCTCTCTCACTGTCGTTCTTCTTTCCTGCCTGATCTCACCTGAATTGGGGATTCCTTCTGCCACAAAGTGCACACTACTCCAAGTAAACCTTTTCCCAGTCCCAGCATTCATAGCCACTTTGGAGTCTTAGTTTCAAGCTTGCTTTTTCTCAAGACCATATTTCTCTCTTATTCAAATGATTTCAACACACTTGCAAGTAAACCAATGGCTATTTAATTTGGCCAGTTGGCCAATCTCTAAATGTAGCTTGCTTGGTTTTCTCCAACTGCCAAAATGATGGCAAAGTAAAAGCATTTCATAATTCTATCTATGTCAATGCTGATGGTTCCTATCAGGTTTTCCAGTTGTGGGAGGCCCAAAGTAGGAGTCTGATGAATGATCCTGGCTAGGTCCATAAAAGTATTGCCATTGCAAAAGGAAATTCAAGTTGTAAGTAGTAGTCGAAGGACGCAAACTTTCTCCTGGGAAGCTCACATGATAAACTTCCAGAACAAGCACTGATCATCCACAGCACAATGAGCTACAGTTTCTGGACATTTACCCAAGAGTTTCTTTGCAATATAGTCCTCCTGTAAGTCCTCCAGTGATGAACAGAGAATTTGTAACATACCACATAAAAGCCACAAGATACTTTCATGGTGACTTTGTGCCTTACCTATTATGCAGCATTAGGCCAAGCAGTTCAGTGTTTGTCTCTTACATAAATACAGCATAGATACAGAAGCTAAACATTAATTACAGGGGTCTCACCTTGTTCCTTTCTTCTAAAATCAGCAACACATTACTATGACTTGTACTCACATTTTTGTTAACTGTGCTTGCTTCACAACATGGTCTGCTCATGGTTCAGATTGGCAGGTGTTACTGCTATGGAAGTAACAAGACTTGTGGGCTACATGTCTTCCTGTGTCTGGGGATTGTAGAAGATTTACTACAGCAAGCCTACAAGTCTTGGGGAGGAATCAAAGGCAACAAAAGGGAGGAATCAAGGTAGTCTGGGGAGGACCAGCTATGAGGAATAGAAAGATAAATCGATAAAGGGGGCAGCTCCATCTATACAGGTGGCTGATTGGGATTTGCCTGGCCAAGTCTTGTGCTTGATCAGTCCAGACCTATTGAGACCTACATGTTCAGTCTGGATAGCGATAGGATCTGAGGACATGGGGCTGGGGCAACTCTGTATGATTCTACTGGGCTACAGTGATCCCTGACACATGATGAGAAATAACATCAACAGCAGAAGAGCCAAGTACTTTCCAATAAGCTTCACTTTTACCCTTGGACTGCAGAAGCAGGATAATATGCAAAGGCTGAGAAGATAAAGGATTGTTCAGGAAGAACAGAATGGCACTCTGAAAAAAATGCCTACATAGCACAGTTAAAATCTCTCCCACTTGCGCATAATAAAAGAGCTGAAGTGCCCTCCAGAAAGCTCAGGGAAACAGTGTTAGTAAGGCAAATTATAGACTGTGTAAAGACATAGTTAATGAGTTCCATAGCCTGGGACTTCAGTAAGTAATAATAACAACAAAAAAAAAAAAACCCAAAACCCAAAAAAATAAATAAAAAGGAAAAGAAAAATGTCAGTACTAAAACCAACATTTGAAGTTACATTAGCCAGGATGAAGTGAGTAAAGCTATGAAACACAGCCAATGGTGCAGAAGTTCAGAAGGTATTCATTCCTGTGGCTTAGTCATACACCTCATAGCACTCATTTCACACTCTCTAGTAATACTTGCCAAAGCATCTGACACTAACAGACAAGTTAATAATTAGATAATTAGTCTCTTCTGATGAATAGTATCTTAATATACCTCGATGTGGATTTTTTCCTACTCTGCTTAAATAGCACCATTCAACAGTTGTGGGGTCACAGAACACATCTGGTTGGAAGAGACCACAAAGATCACCCAGTCCAACCTTCTACCCACTCCTGAAGGGTCAACACTAAACCACATACAAGGGGCAATCACTTCCCTGTTCCTGCTGGCCACAGTGTTTCTAATACAAGCCAGGATGCCACTGACTTTCTTGGCCACCTGAGCACACCATCTTGGGCTTAGTGATCATGGAACAATAGAACTCTTGATTCTTGGTGAAGTAAGGAGCAGGGTCAGTAAAACCACTGGCAAACTTCTGGAGGGCAGACTCAGGATGCTGGTTAAGAGTGTCTATTGGGAGACAGTCCTGAAGGGCAAAGAGGTCCAGGAAGGCTGGGCATTCTTCAAGAAGGAAGCCTTAAGAGGTGCAGGCTGCTCCCACTTGTTGTACACTGGACTGCAGGGAAGACAACCAGCCTGGCTGAACAGCAAGCTTCTGTGGCTCAGGAAAGCAATGGCATTGGGCCCAGCCAGCATGGGTTTATTAAAGGCAGGTCCTGCTTGACCAACCTCATTTCCTTCCATGACCAGGTGACCTGCCTTGTGGATGAGAGAAAGCCTGTGGATGTTGTCCATCCAGACTTCAGTAAAGCCTTTGACATCATATCCCACAGCATTCTCCTTGAGAAACTTCCAGCCCATGGCACACCCAGGTGGACTCTGCTGGATTAAAGTCTGCCTGGATGGTCAGACCCAAAGAGTTGAGATCAAGGGAGTTAAATGCAGCTGATGGCTGGTCACAAGTGGTGTCCCTCACAGCTCGCTATTTGGGTCAGTTCTCTTTAATATCTTTATTAATGAACTGGGTGAGGGGATCAAGGGTACCATCAGCAAGTTTACAGACAAGACTAAATTGAGCTGGAGTACTGATCTGCTCCAGGGTAGGAAGGCACCACAAAGAGATCTGGACAGGTCACCAGAATGCAGTTTAACAAGACCAAGTGCCAGGTCCTGCACTTTGGTCACAACAACCCCAAGCAACACTACAGGCCTGGGGAAGAGTGGCTGGAATGCAGCCCAGTGGAAAACCTCTAGGGGTGGTGGTGGATGGGCAGGGAGCTGAACATGAGCCAGCAGTGTGGCTAGGCGGCCAAGATACAGCATCCTGGCCTGTATCAAGAACAGTGTGTCCAGCAAGAGTAGGGAAGTGATCATGCCCTGCTTAGGCCACAGCCTCAGCACTGTGTTCAGTACTGGACACCAAAGTACAGGAAAGATACTTAGGTCCTGGAGTGTGTTCAGAGCAACAAGGGCTGGTGAGAGGTCTGGAGGGCATGTCCTATGAAGAGTGGCTGAGAGAGAGGGGGTCTTTCAGTCTGGTTGTATTGAGGCTGGTGTTGGTCTCTTCTCTCAAGTAACTAGTAATAGGATGAGAGGAAATGGGTTTAAGTTGTGTGAGGGGAGGTTTACATTGGATGTTAGGGAAAAATTCTTTACTGAGAGTGGCATTGGAACAGGCTTCCCAGGGAGGTGATGGAGTTGCCATTCCTGGAGCTGTTCAAGAAGTGTGTAGATGTGATGTTTCAGGATATAGTATCACGGTAGTTGGGTTATGGTTGGACTCAATGATCTTAAAGGTATTTTCCCACCTTAATGATTCCATGATTAGGGATACAGCTTAGTTGTGGACTTGTCAGTGTTGGGTAACAATTGGTCTTTCCCAATTTAGGCAGTTCTGTAACTTCCTAGAGGGATGAAATGAATTTTTTGGGAAGGTTAAACTAAACTAACATGTTCTGTGGAGATCTTTGACCTCCTTAACAAGTTACACTTACTAAAGGACTCTATTAGATGCATTTTACAATGAGAAAGTAACTGTTACATTATATCATACATAAGCTCCCATAAAAGACTGATTTCTCATCATTTTCATAGTCCACACTCTAGAGAAGACTGATCCTGCAAAAACTTGCTCCATACTGTCCATACATACTCTATACTACCATAAATCAGCCCGATTTGAGATTTGCATAAGGGGATTCCTGAACAGGACAGGTTAAAGATTTATATAACCTTTACTCTAGTAGAGCATTAACAGAGTACTTCTTGTATTGAGTGCCTGTGCCCGTTTGGCAGCAGGGAGGCTGCTGGGGTAGCCTTTCTGAGAAGAGGCCAGGGGCTGTCCTCTGTCTATGCACAGCTGGTGGCACTTCTGGGAAAAAATATTTTAAAAAGGACTGAAAATGCCAGGCAGAGAGAAGGGGCGGGGGGGGGAAATGTGAGAAACAGTGAGGAAATCCAAAGGTCAGAAGAGGAGGTGCTCTGATGTGGAGCAGGCATTCCCTGAAGCCTGTGGATGACACATATTGGAGAAGAAGAAAGGTGTGAGAAGAAAGAGCAGAGAGAAACCACTACATTCTGATCATGACCCCATAACACCTCTTTTGGCCCACTTACTTTCTTTCTGAATAAAGTCCCTGAAGGGACTTGGACTGAGTGTAACCTGCAGTGATAGCAAGGCAGGAGGAGAGGAGTCTGGGAGAAGGTCAATTTAAGCCTGGGAAAGCAGGGAGGAAAACTGTTGGTTTAATCTTTGTCTATTGTCCCACACTAGCTTTTTTTTTTTTTAAGTTACATTAACTGGTAATAAATTAAGTTGATTTCCCCCCAGTTTGCTCTGTAATCAGTAAGCAGTTTCCCCATCTTTATCTCAATTTATGAACTTTCTCATTCCTTTTCTTCCTGTTTTCCTCTCCCATCCTGTCAAAAAGGGGAGTGAGCAAGAAGCCAAGTAGGAGTTAGGCTGCTAGCCTAGGCTAAGCCACCACACATCTCTCAACTAAAAACCCAAAAAATAAAATCCACAAGAGAGACAATGAAGCTGGCCCTCAGTGTTCCGTTGTTTTTATTGAAATGGGTGGCTAAAAACATGTCAGACAAGAATTTTGCAGAGAAGGGATATAGTCACATATTTGCCACAGGATATAGTCAAAACACTGTGATTCTCCCCTCCCTTAAGGGATTTGATTAAAGAATTGCACGTAGAAGCTCTCTGAGAAACTGTAAAACATCCAAGGAGGCACAGAATGTATTAACCCCTGTCGCTGAACAGAAAGGAGCTTTGTACATGAGGGAGTTGGAGAAGTGCCAGGGTACATGTACTCAAATATCAGTGCATGCTGAAAAGAAGCTGAGCCTGTGAGCTTTATCTCAAGAGAAAGAGAAAGGGCTTCCGACATTATTAATATGAGCATGCACAGCAGCGATAAATCACTAAGCTGAAAATTGACAGGTTCTGAAAAACACAGAAAGGAGATTCAAGACTTGAAAGTGGTTGTGCAGAAGAACTAGAGAAGATTCCTGGAAATCAAACATAAAGTGAAAATTTGATGGACAAGTGCTGGACATTAAACCCAAATTAATCCGGCACAGTGACATGACTGAATATACAACTGGAGGTTTGTTTGAGATAAGACCATAGTACTTAGAGCAGGCAATAAAAGGAGAAAATCTTTTGAAACCCTTTGAATGGGCAGGACACAATAAACAGAAAATTTTAATCTAGGTTACTGAAGCTGCTGGAAAAATTACTAACAAGCTGCGAAGCCACCAGTAAGAGTCCTGTAATGACAGAGTGAAATTCAAACACAATCTAATTTAAGGACTGAAGAAAAAAGTAAATTTGGGAGTTTAGAAGATACCCACACCTACCAGCACTACCAGCCTCAGGTATTTGGTAATGAAATAGAGAGCACTGCAAAATCAGTCCTCTAAATCACAGATGAAAATAAGTGTCAGAAGCTTTGAAGCTATCTGGAATCATTAATTGAGTAACCTGTGCTAGTGGGAGGTGTCCCTGCCTATGGCAGGGGGTTGGAACTAGATGATCCTTGAGGTCTCCTTCCAACCTTACCATTCTGTGATTCTATATAGATGTCTCCATTTTGTATTTCTTAGGGAAGAGCTGATTTCTATGAGTAGAAGGGTTATGGTGAGATCTTTGTCCCACTGGAAGTGAAATTTTTGAGGTTATGTGAACCTTAAGAAAGTGCATTAGTGAAGCATTTCTAAACAACAAACATCCATCTGCCTTTAGAAACCAGCAGGCTGCTCAACTTGCCATAACAGACCAACTGGACCCTGCATTATTGACAGTTCACATGCTTTTTCACACACTAACAATATTGCTGTGCTTAGTTTTGTCTCAAAGCACTGATTTCAGATTTTCTGGCTTACTGCTGTCAAATCCGCCCTGATATTCACATTGGAGAATTTTGCCAGACAAATCTCCACAAGCAGGAGAATGACTGATGGCATTTGCTCTCCTAACTCTAGTTTCCTCTTATATGAATGTCCTTCTTCAACAAGTGGGACAGATATTCACAGAAAGCACCTCCTTACATAAAAACCTGGTTCTAATGCTTGCAAAAATGGTGAAATGTCAGTCAAGACAAGAGCAGAAGCCACAACTAGTAGCAATATGGACAATGGTTGTCTCCTGTGTGTTTTGTGGGCAATGCTGCAGGTCTTTTTTCAGATCAGATATATTACCTAATCATGTCTGTTGTGCTGTTAGCTCTTAAAATCCTACCAACTTGATCAAGGATAAAGCACAGCCACGAATGTATTAGGGATGCTACTAAATCCCTCAAAATTACCTATTTACTAAATTGTTAGGAAACCAATTAACTGCTGCCCTGAATTGATTTGGTCGTACCCAAATCATTTCCTGCCAAACATCTGCAGAGGATCAAGTTAATCTTCGTGGTTTTGCTATAAATTTGTGATCTTGTTTCTTGACTCTATTTCTTTCACTGACTTTTTTTTTTGTTTGTTTGTTTGTTTTTTTGTTGGGATGGAATTTCAACTTGAGCTGGAATAGCCTTTATAATGAAACGAGGAAAGTTTTGATACCATTACTCTTTCTGTATCAGTTCTGAATTCTCTTCTATCCCAGCTATGCATTTTTTGCTGATGTTGTTGTTTCTGCACAGTATTTTTGCTTGTTCTTTCCCACTACTCCCACTGAAGTCATTCAGCTGGAATCTCCATCACTTTGAATAATCATTATACTGCGCAAAGACAAGAAATATGCACTAGCTAGACACTAGAGGAAAAGTCTATTACTTTAAAATATATCTGGGTTGGGAATAGGGGTAAAGAACATCAAGAATTTATAAAAAAATTTTGGGAGTCAGTTTTGCTAATTCAGAAGCTTGTTACAGTTTTGCCTTTCTTTCAAATACGTAGTCTAGTTTCCCAGTAAATCCATCTACAGTGTGTGTAAGGCAATAGCTTCTCAGAAGTGCTGGATGGAAGTGCATTTTGCCCCAGTACAAATGGCCCCAATGCAATTGAAAATGAGGTAAAAGTTGTGTAGGGAGGAAGACTTTAC
Organism: Ramphastos sulfuratus; assembly: GCA_013399055.1. Classification (NCBI taxonomy): domain Eukaryota; kingdom Metazoa; phylum Chordata; class Aves; order Piciformes; family Ramphastidae; genus Ramphastos; species Ramphastos sulfuratus. Next base: position 241,623 of record WBNM01000065.1, on the reverse strand, counting down.
AGTTAAACAAGAGTTCTTAGGAAGGGAGAGACTGCACTCTCTTTTTGAAACTGTTTTTGCCTCTACTCCATGAAAAAAGTGCAAACTTTCTCCCACAGTCTGGCAGACACTTTCCTCTGTCTGCATTTAATCAACATCTTCCCATTACGGGTCCAGTTTTCACTCCCTCAGCTTTTATCACTTGCCCTTCATTAAGGAAAAAAAAATTCACATTTTCCTTCTTCAGTTCTCTCATTTCTTTCAACTTAATCTTCCTCCAAACATAAAAAAAAGATCACCTATCCACTACCCATCATACATGAGGAGGTGCAGCATTCTTCTTTAAGTGTTGTAAACACTAGCTGACCTTTTCCCCACTGCACCCAAAGTGAGGAAATCAAGCATGCTTTGACTTGGGAAATGCTGTATGGAAACAAACTTGCATAGTGTTAATAAATACAACATGACATAAGGATGTATGCTAAGAAGAAAATCCCACTGAAGTGAGAACAATTTGTATGGGCTTCAAAGAACTTTGGATGAGGTCTTTGGTATTTGCATTAGTAGGCGACAGAGCTAAAAACGATGGAGAAATGGAATCCTTGGAACTGTCCAGTTTATTCACAGAGAGACTATTTAAGGTCATATCAAGCTGTTCTTGTCTCTGCTTGTTCTGTACATCATAAATCACTGAAGGGAATAATTACTTTTGGGGTTACTTCATAAAGAAAATGCTGTTTGAATTTTTGAGTAACAGGAAATAGAGTTATATATTGAGCTTGAAACAGATTTTACTGTTCATACTAGACAAACAGCCAGACAAAATGAACTCTTTCACTCCCCCTCTTCAAAGTATTTCAAGTGTTTTCATACATATGACCTACATTAGGGCAGTTTTATCAAGTTATTATGTGCCTAATTATACAATAATACCCATCAGACCTTAGCTGGGAATTAATACTGCGAGCCTGTCTTGAAGCCAGGATGATATAAAATCATATACATACAAGTGGTTCTTTCACTACTCAAAGTTCACCTGGGGGGAAAGTACAAGCAACATGTTTTTAAAATGCAGGTTCAAGGATTGTTCTTATGGATGGTGGGCTGTAGTGCTTACTGTACAAAGTGGTAAAGCAAAACATAGAAACAAAAGTAATACCTCCACTGTAGCAACTCTCCAATAATCCTGAAAATGCTGATTTATTTCCCTTCTGTTTTACTTAACTCCTGGAACCAAATTTAAAAGTACTGGCCTAAAGAAAATTTCTGTAATGGCCAAGTTAAATAAAATAGATGATTATTTTCAGAATACCACACAAGTTATATGTGTTATGATCTGACCTTCTGGATCTGGTTTACTCGCATTTGTTTTTTCTGGATCCTTCACCTTGGATTTACTTGTTTCTTTTCTTCTCTCTATATCTTTAACTGAAAAGTAAGAGTGAGGGAAAAAAAAATAAGAATTAATCTAGAAAGAGTACAATCAGAAACATGTTATTTAATTCTTCCAGACAAAGAAGTTGCATGCAATATCTTGTGATATGCTTCAATAACAAGTTAGTGGCTTTTCCCTCCTTCCCTTAGGGTTTATTCTTCTTTTTATGCATCTTTCCCCATCTTATGATCATTAACATTCTCAAAAGCAACTCATCTAACACAGGAAAGTCCAACTATAGTGACATCAGCACCTAAGCTCACACTGACAAGATCCAGCACTGGAAATAAAGTCCAGAAAATTGGTAAAGTTAGCTGGAGGAAAAGTCCAGCATTGCAGAGTTCCACTCCAAGTCGTTCAACACAAAAGCACATAAGCCAGCTGTTACATTATCCTCTTTAAAGAATCAGCTTAGATTCTATATCCAAATCTATGTTCAGGGCACCAAATACTCTCTTGAGATTAAAAGTTGTTCCAAAGCTCAGACTTGAACAGTTTCCTGTCCTATAAGTGGGCAAGATACCTCCCTTATTACATCCCAAATATCTCGTAACAGCCAAATGGAAGTCAGCTTGATTAGCAATTCCTAATATCACATTAGTAGTCCAGTATCACTCTACTCATGGTCAGCAAAATGATTGCTAAAGGCACATATTAGAGGAGAGGGAAAAAAAAAAATCCTTTCAAAGTTTCCTTAGGATGACAATTATTGCAATGCCCCAGCTGTCTGTAATGGCCAGGAACAGCTGAAAACAGAATATCTTTCATAGAAAATAGAATTATACTTCAGTTAAAAATCTCTAGTTTATTCACAGCTGGATTATCACCAACATTCATGCAAGGAGAATGAGTCTTTGCCCGTGTCAGAATGTCTCTGTGCTACATCTTTCAAAAACATTGTCAGAGGGTGAAAGAAGATTGTCTGTCTCTTGGAACAAAGTATTCTGCTTAACAGAAGCAGATCCAAAGTCAAACGCATTTCATCCATTTACCCAATAGCACATGGAATATCTGAAACACTCAGAGTGCTCCAAGTTCTAATCCAAAATACAATCACAAGGCTACATTAAGGTATTAAGGAAGACAGCAAGCCATTGTCAAACATCTAAGTGTGACCTTCTCATGTAATAACCCTCTGCAGAACCTAAAGCCCTCACATATTTAGACAGAACAAAAAAATTATCATACCTACAGCATGTTTTTACAGCTGCATTTAAAAGGAAACGATCCCACAGTGATCCTTGTTAATTACATACTATGTATAGTAACTTACAAGCAGCACTAGAAAACACATCTGGCTCTATAAAGGGGAAAACTTTTAACAATGAACTTTTATGGTAGACTTGAGAATTTTTTCAACATCAGTTGCAACTCAACAGCATTAAAAAATATATATATTTTCAATGCCCTAACACAGAGGATATTCTCAAAGCTTTATAGATATTTGACCTTTCTTCATCTCCAGAGTTAGTGACCACTTTTCAGAGAAGGCAAAAATAAAATAGAACAGAGGATAGCAAGAAAATAATTTGTATACATGTTGTATCTAGTTTTACTCATACAAGGTATCATATTGTCAAATGAAACTCCAGCCTCAATTAGATGCTACATGTTTTCACCTGCAGCAAAGAGTACAATGAAAAGAACAAAGCCCTCATGTTCTTAAATCAAGTTGCCAGCTCTACTTTTCTTGAAGAATACAGGTAATTTAAAAACCTGTAACATCTTGTATTATAGGAGTTGGTGTAGCTTTCTGTGGGCTGCTCTCTAATGTAATGTGTGGTTTTGTGGGTTTCCTAACTGGGATAGAATTTGAAGCAGTAAACACACAGCTGCAGTGATGAAAAGCTAGAAAGACTCTGACACATCACATCAAGCAGTCAGCATATTTTATCTTGCCTTAGTTCTAAGAGACAGGCAGTTCAGCAATGACAGTGATAAATATTCAGTGTCAAGGGAATTCAGCAGGGTTCCACCTGTATTCCCAGGTGGTAACATTTTTGTCTTTATCAGCCAAATCTCCACTGATCATCTTTAAATGAACTGTTTAAGATCCAGATCAGAATCAGATAAGATATCACTATGATGTAGGCATGAAGAGTGTATATATAGAACAGATAAAAAAAAAAAACAAAGCATAATCTGAAGACCAATAAGAACTAAGCCTTTCATAGTGTGATTGAACTAGCAACTCATTGCCAGTTGATGTAGCTGTAAGAATGTTTAAATAAAAAGCTGGATTAAGAGAAAGACATTTTTAAAGCATCAGAATACAGCACTTCCCTTTTTGATTCTGCTCACTGAAGATTTTTTTTCCACAAGATGCTCATTAATTTCATAACAAAATGGGGAAGAAAAGGATTCCAAACGAATGGAAACAAAAATAGCCTGAAGCAATAATCTCCTGTGCAAGAACAACTGGATCAGTTCAGGCCTCTAGCTGTATATGCACCAGTTAAAAATCTGTGGTTCTGATTAGTCTTTCCACTGATCACCTTTGTGTCAGGCCTCGTTAAAATTTCACAAGTTACACTAAATATCTGACAAATTTTGCATGTCAGGCATAAAAAGACACGTACTTCTGAACTGGCCTTGTGCTGGCTTACTCTCCTTGTCTTCACTGAATGCAATGATCTGAAGGGCATAGTTTTGATCTGGAATAAGACCTTGAATAATTGCTTTAGTTGCAGTGTTTTGAAGAATTAATTGATTGGTTTTTCCACCTGTAAGACAAAAAAAAAAACAACAACATGTAACTTAGTTTGTTTCTCCTATAGCATGATAAATGTAATAACTTTAAAACTACCTTAAGCTTTACAGAGACACAAATGTTCTTCCTTTTGGGATTACTCACACTGCCAAAAACATACATATCCATACACCCCCAAAAAAACCATGAAGTCAGGTAGCCTGACAAAGATATGGAGCAGTTTTCTTAGACAGAAAGGCTGTAGGATGAACTAGCCTTTGTATTTGGCCCGCATGGAATAGCTACAGTGTCCAGCAAAACTGTTAATTAAGAAAAAATAGAAACATCTGGCAAAAAAAACCTGTCAACTTTGGTAGCCTCCTACCCACGGGCTTCCACACTGCTCTGTGACTACCTGCCAGTTCTGATTCCCTTGTACTCATGACATCTTTGAATATCCTCTTTGTTGATTTGGACAAGAAAATTCTCATGTATAAATATAAGCAATGTACGTATTACGTACATACAAAATGTAACTAGCATCCACCCACTTCTACTACCTTAAGCATTTGATTCTCATATTCTGTGCCTATGACCACCCTTCAGTGAGGCTGATTTCTCTCTTCTGTTGACCAGTCAATACTCTTGCTATGCCTACAATTCCTTCATTCTGAAGGATAACACTGGTCTCTGAATAGCTGTTCAGCCTTGGAAAGACAGTCCTTTCACTTTGAAAGAGAACATACAGACTTTTGTTTTACCTGAACTTGGAGTGACAAGCAGCTTATACCCATTGAATTGCCCTTTGGGGGCTTTCCAAGAGATCTGTACACTGTCAGGACTGACTACATTATACCTTAATCTTGTTGGTGGGGACACTGCAAGTGGGGAGAGAAAACAACATTTTAAATTCAAATAAAAAGCAATGGGCAATTTTAAACAAATACACACAGAGGAAGACAACACAATTTTAATAATACAGGATGCAAGTTATTCAAAATACCACATACATCAGTTTATTAGTTTGTAAAATGACATCCCCAGGTGCACTACTTCCCTCAGACATACCTTTCATTTATCTCTTTATAAAAACAAACTAACAACCTAACAGCAGAGGACAGAAAGACAAACAGTGTTAGATGTTAGATATCTAGTTTGGCAGGCAAAGCAGGTTAAAAAAAAACGCTCTTTGTTAATATATGGAAATTAAAATTGCTCTCCTTGCTTAAATTGATAAGACACATTACCTAACCTCGTTTACCTCACATTACTGTGGACATTTTCCCTCACTTAAGGTCACTCAGGGCCAAATTTTCAAAGCCTTGTGAAGACACAGCAACCCAGAGGAAAGATAGGCACGCACAAAGCAGAGGGAACATTAGCTGCCCAGTTCACAAACCCAGCCCAAGTGGCACACAGACTTGTTCTGCTGCAAGCACTTTGCTCTCATTGAGACTAGCAAGCTTGCACAGGCTAGTCAAGATTTAGACAAGGGTGATCTGGATGGTAAGCAAATCTGGCTTCTGCTTTCTCTGTGCTATCATCTAGGTTCTCAACAGAAACAGCAGCAAAATGAATAAAAGCATGAAATCATCAAGAAAAGTTATAATTCAGTGAAGCAACACACAGGAAAAAATAGAAGAATTCACTCTAGATTGTTACTGCAGTATCAGCAACCTCGTGCCTATGCATATAAACTACTTTCTCCACACCTTTGCATCCCTGAAGTCAAACTCCTCTGATACTGGCAAAGGCTCTACGTTGCATTTCTGATCTGCTTCGGAGAGTCACATCCATCTTTCACAGCAAACTACTGAAGCAGAACTGCTACATGTGCAGCCTGTCAATAAGGGAAAATCTGGAATATGGTTTGACTGACAGAACTAACTGACCTAGAGGGAAAGGCAGTCAGGGAAGCTACCCAGAGACTGGACAACAGAAAGGGCTAGAAAAGCTCAAACTACTCCATCAACATCACCTCTCCTCTCCCCACTACCCCTGGAGTCCCCTGAACTTCCTCCTTCCCTTCCCAAACTCTTGGTGCCTCTGTCATTTAAAGTGAAGTTATCTGAAGGATAGAAGTAGACATTTCTTTTCCTACCCTAGGGCACAAGATGCTCTTAATTGACTAGGATCATACCCAATTTGTTGTTCCACTAGATATAATACACCAACAGTTCTCATGTTTCTGAAATTTAAGGATTACTGCATACGGAGTATCTGAGTCAACAAGAAATGTGCAAGCCAACAGTCTCTGGCCTTTCCATTTCACCTGCTACAGTCAGTGCTGCTCTGGAATGAGCAGCAGCCAAAGACCTAACTGATTACTTTTTCCTAAGTGTGTCTTTTTCCTACAGCTTGGGGAAAAAAAGAAGGAAAGAGGCAGGTTGTGGGTTTTGGAGATTTGGGATGGTGTTTTCTTCATGTGACATCTACTATTAAAACTATTTTTGGTCACAGAAGTAAAAATCTGGAGGTTTAATATAAGAGATGTATTCCCTTGCATCCAACCTCTCAATCCATAAGGGACAGCTTTCTCAGACCAAGGACACATTCTCTACTTTGAGGGACTTAACACTAGAACACATTAAAAGTACATAAAAAGAGTACAGAAGCACCAAGAACAGCTAAGTAACAGCTCCACATTTTTGAAGACTTCAGAGAACAAGCTCAAGAAGACAGGCAAGGGGACAGAAACAGCAGGTAGCACACCAAATTCCACACTCTCAAAACTGTACTTATGCACAGCACTAGACTTATACCCAAACAGGGTATTCCTCCAGGTGCTGGGCACAGTCCTGTCAGACCTCTTAAGATTTCATGTCACCTCTCAGAAGTATAGAGAAAGCAAGGCTGGAAGCAAGAGTTAGTGCAGGAATCACAGCAAACAGAAAATCAGTTCTTTGAAAATCTGGCCCTCGTATTGCAAAATGTTTTGCTGGGCAGGTTTCTGTAAGAGCATTCAGCATGCTATAATTGTAATAAAATGAGAGTCTATGGCAAGAAGCTTTGAAAGCCAGGCACACTATAGTCGTGAATCATAGCTTTTAATTAATTCAAGATTCACTCTGTCTTTGAGCTGCAGATAAATCACAATGAACTGAGACTGAATGAACCAAGAGTGACAAATCATACCTAGAAGTTTGCAAAAATATGCAAATCTTATTACTTATTTCATCTAAGGAAGAGCAAACGTACTTTCAAGCAATGACTTTTATGCAAGCAGAAAAATGCTGCACATTTTACCAGGATTAAGTGATAAATTTGTATGGAGATTAGGAGGTAGAATGGAGAGGGGTACAGTAACACCAAAGATTGACCCAAAAAATAAAAATCATATCTTAGAATTTCTGAGTTTGTTTTCTCTGACATCATCTTCCTTTCCCTGTCATTCCATTCCACCCTACTTTCAAGTTACTAGTTTATGAAAGCACCTTCTAAGAAAGCAGCATAGTTCTGGCCTAATTGGTATTAGCCATCACCAAGACAGGTAAATTGTGGGAGCCCCTAAATACCAATCACAGATCTTACAAGCAAAGAAGGGACACAATCACCAAAAGTTTATCTGTTTACTACAGAGTAACAGTATGAGAGACTAGAAAAGTTGTGCCAGAATAGTCTTTACATAACTAGTCACTTTTTCACTTGATTGGTTTGGGGGGGTTGTATTAAAAGGTGTCAGTGCAGGGGAATGAACATTCTCACACAGCAATTAACCACAAGGAAGAAAAGATTTATTCACCAGCCAGATATTCAAACGTGTCTCAGTTGTGCAAAGACTAATGCTCTGGCAGAGAACCGTACATATAGCTAAGGAAGTCACAAATCTAACACTTGAACAGACAACAAAATATTGATGGGAATTACTACACATTCACCAACCTGAAGAGGATATCTTTATTTCTTTGGACCTTTATTGTCTGTGGAACAAAATCTCACTTCTTGCAGAAAGGGAAAAAAATTAATCCAAGCTGAGTCAGTTAACTGATAAAAATCAGTAGCTAGAGCTTGTTAAGTGGTTTTACAGGAATGCGAAAAGTGAATGGCCGTCAGCAACATTAGAGCAGTCACCCAAGAAAAAACTACAGACAAGTTCAAGGCTTTGCTTTATGCCACCAGATAAGTTAGCACTCCAAATACATCACTCTTGTGGACAACTAAGGAAAGAGTGTTTTGAACCAAGCATCTTAATGGAAAGGAAAAATACCGTAAGTTGCATATATGCTGTTGAGACAACCAGTAGTCTAAGATTGGATACTAGCTAAACCTTGTGGCTTCCAATTTACTTTTGTCATAAGGCTTTGAGTTAATATGCACTGCAATTACATTAATAACACATGGAAATTACTGTTACACAAAGTTTCCATCTTTAACCAGAGAAGAAAAATTCTTAATGAAAGTCACTTTTTTCATAAATAGAAAATTCTGAAGGATTTTTCTTGCCCACCACTATTTTTGTGTGCTATATAAGAACATAAGTAGACAAAAGCTGGATTCCATTGTTGTTTTTGCTGTTTAAGTAACATTACACTGAATAAGGAAGACACAGCAGTGGTAAAAGGATAACTGTGAGTAAAAAACATGGCACCATGTGGTTTAAGGCAATTAACCAATAAACGAGATAAAAACCATGTAGCTCAACACAGGTAACTTCTCGGCTGAAGGAATAAGTTGTAGCTTCAGGCACGCTGACTTCAGTCTCCCAAGCACATTCACCTTCCCAAGTCACATTACACAACTTCACCAGAGCACTTTTGCCAAAGGAGGGAAACACAAGCTGGGACTAATACCAGCTCTTCCTACACCTTGGCAGAGTGTACACTTTCTTAAAACAGACAAACATATTGTTAGCACAGTACTAAACTGTAAGTAGTTTGCCAGCTGCAGGGAGAGTTTACTGCAAGGAGTGGCAACCTTGAGAGAAAAAAAAAAAAGGCTTCAAGAAACATCTTATTACTCCAAGTACAGCAAGAAATATTCTGTGAACATTCAATAGACTTCATATCACCTCAATCAATAACCTAATAACCATTTTGGGCCAAGGCAATAGTCCACTTAGCTTAGTGGCACATTGCTGCAGCATTCAGCAGCTGATGCTTGCTGAAAGAGTGTAAGAACAAGGGAAGTATTGTTCTTTGTTCATCAAGTACACCAACTCTAGCTTCTGTTTCTGTGATGATTGTGGAAAAAGCTCTCTATGACCTTCATTTCATTGTATTAATAGTTTGAGAGTTTTCTCTCTTACTTATGGCAGATTAAATCAATTTAAAAAAAAAAAAAATGTTTGGAATGAGTCTGGTTTTCCAAGCTCAAGGGTTCTGCCAAAACTTTCTGGAGATGGATCTCAATCTCCCATCCCATTTTGCAAATCTTAACCACATGTATTAGGACTGACCTACACAGAGAGAGGACAAACCATATGTTTCATTTTATTAAGTTATGAACGTTCTGGACCTCATTTCTGATCAACACTGATGTGTTGAATCCAGGGAATGTGTATTTCTTCATTCACCTCACCACTGGCCACATTAAGTGTTACTTCTTTGCATGCATCCCTGTGTTCTGAGAGAGGTCTGTAAAATGATTGGAGATTCCCAAACATCCAAGATGGTATGTGCTTCCCCAGTACTTGAGTGCCACGTAGACTGGTGCTTGCATTTACCAGAACTTGGAAAGCCTGATGTTGTCACTGTCCTCTGAATGTGCTCATGAATAATGCATTACACAACATGCTTTAGAAGAGATCCAGGATCAAATTTTGCTCAGTTATGCTGATGCAGTCTCATATAAAAGGGATTACATAAAAAGATTAAAGAAATCTCTAAAAATCATAAAAACTGATTAGCATTCTTCCTCCCTTCACCAAGCAACAGGGTAAATTTTCTCTAGATGTCAAACCGCTGTCAACATGATCCAAAAAGCATTTAAGCTTAACAGCCTCAGCAGTATCTTTTAATATTCACAAAGGACATTTTAAAACAAACTCCAGAAGTAGTCTGTGACATTTAACAATGCTGTGCAATGCTGTATGGTGTGTTATGATAGCTACTGTTCCAACAAAGGAAAGAAACATATATTCCATAAAAATTTAGTGCCATAGCTGGTTCTTCAAACTTACTTATTATATAGAGGACAGTCACAGCAATTTCTGATGAGTACTTTCATTCAAATAAGGTTTTTTTAAAGTTTCATATAACTCACTTTGAGACACCTAAGTTCACAAAAAGGTTTACACTATCTGAGACACTACTCAAAAAGCACACATGAACAATTCTACTCTCTCTCCCACCCACAGCTGAGCAGTAAAACTCCTGCTTCTCTTGCAGTAGTACCAGATTCAAATGCTACTAAGAGTGAAATAACACTCATATTTGGAAAAAATAAAGTATATTTCTGCACATTAGAATGAAAAACTCCATCTTCTTGTTTATGACATACCTTGGCCCTCGGCATCACTGATGAAGAAAGCTGCAACAGCTAAAAAAGCCAGGAAACAGCTCTGTATCTCATATCGAAACAGCATCTTCTTCCTCTCAATAGACACAGTATCAGCAGGTCTGAAAATAAACAAATAGACTTATTAAACCTGCACAGATAAGGCATCTACTTTAATAAAAGCTTTGAGCAAAATCTGGATTGTATTTTAAAAAAAGAAATTGCCATAGGATGAAATCGTGGCTTCACTGATGCCTGACAGCAGGTTTATAACCAAAGTATATCTTACCTTAAAGGGACAAAGAACGCCCTCTGGGCCACTCAACAGTACTGAAAAGTCTGCCCATATAAAGAGAAAAGTGATTATTTTTTGCCAAGTATACATGAGTATTGGAAGTAGAGTTTGCTGCACTTCACAAGGTAAAATAGGTATTACTATACAATCCACTGCTGCAAGCACCACATTGAGATACCTGTAGCAGAGAACTCTCAAGCTCTTGATAACAAAGTAGGACTAAAACTGTTGCATATTTTATATCCAGGAAGCATTCAGAATGGGATATTAAGCTATGTATTTCAAGATTATGTAATAATAATTAAACCAAAAAAAAAAAATTAAAATTGGCCTGGAAGCCTACCATAAAATAGCAAATGTGTGTACAATGCAACCCCAATGAAATAATCACTGAACAGTTCAACTGAGCCATTTCAAACAGCAGTTGTGTTTCCTCAGAACAAAGTTCCACCTTTTTTTTCACAAGTCCTCTCCTTGCTGTCTTCTAAGCCTACTCTGTTTTTTCCCTTTGACTTATTCTGTATTCTCTGCTGTACTACCTGACACTTACAGTGACTTAACTAGACAGCTGAGAAGACATGCAGGGTATCAGCTGTGTAAGCACTAATTCTATTTTTATGTAGTACCATGGCCAAAAATATTTACTCTTAGGTAGGAACATCAACACTTTAGAGTGCAGTAGTATATGAACACTCAAGGTAGTCCTAGGTGAACCAGCTGGGTTACAGGAAGCAATTCTTGTGCCAAAAAACAAGTTACAGAAGGGGTAATTTATCTGTCCACAGAAGCTAGGTTAAGAATAGTACAATTTCAGCATGTGAACTTGGCCTTAAATATTTTCCACTACAGTTATTCAACATATATAGAATCATGCCTCAAGACACCACCAATGTGTTTGTAACAGCATGCTTGTAAATGTTTAACTGTCACTCAACTTTACTGTACTAACATTTTGGCCCAGGAAGAATAATTTTTGCTGCCTTCTCTTGTTAGTACTTTATGGGAAAAATAAAACAATTACTAGTAGAGTTCTTGCTGTCAGCAAAAGCCAACATTTGAAGGTTTACTTTAGTAAATTTGAGGTTACGCATTTGGGTTGTGGGTCCCTCCTATCCACCTCCTGTGTCATTTTTTGTAATGTTCCCAAACATACCATCATTGACCTTGCCTTCCATGTTTCCACTCTCTTCTGAGAAAGTGGTTGAATCACTTTGTGGCTATCTAATAAAAGTCAGGCTGAAGTACCTCAATCATTATTAAACAGATAAGGGGAAAAGACCTCTATCTCCTTCTCTCTGAGTATTAGCAATTTGCCATAGTTTCCCGGGACTTGGTAGGTCTGCTGATGCAAATATCACACATATCAAGCACAAATGCTTGTTATGCCAACTGAAAATATATAGAGGGCTTAGTCATTGTGACTTGCATCCCCACAGAAAGTTACTCAGGTTTTAGCCAAATTATCAAGAAATACCACACTACTTAAATATACTTTTAATCCATCTCTTCTAGTACAAATCTCTCAAGATAGAGGTAAATTGCTAGCTCCAATAACAAAGCTGTGCACCAGAAACTTTGGTACTGTTAACACTCAGTTCTTAGAACACATCCCCAAATAGAATTCAGAAACCTGAGCAAAGTGCCCAGAATTCCTGCTACACCCAAGAACTGGATCCACACAAGGCGGCAGTATCAGCAGACAGTTGTCTGGTGACAGGCAATAGGAAGAAGGAAGAGTTAAGTCTCAAATAGTCTAAAATCCACCCCTTCTGTATCTCACACTGGGTACTGATGTTTCGCCTTTCATTTGGGAATACAACTTAGAGCACATAAAGGTAGGCTCTTCAAAGAGCAGCATACAACTCATTCTTCAATGGAGTCACCACTGATGATGTGCGGATTTCTTTCCAGGCATTAAAATATTCATAATGGTGGCTCAATGCCCCACCTGCTAGATTTCATCTCTTCTCAGATAGGAATTATAAACTATGCTGGTTTGAGGCTAATTGGAATATTTTAATGGAGAAAATCATATTATAGGCTGTGAAAGGAAAACAATGGTGATGTCTACTTCACTCATAGGCTTGCTGAGATGTTTAAGAAAAGAATACAAAACAAAGATGAGAAGACACTTGGGCAGACACTCTCAGGTTGTCTAGCAGCTTCTGGCTTTTTCTCCTCTCTGCCAAGTAACCTCACTAACCACTTCTCTTCTAATCCCCCAGCCGATCCTTCAAATTCACCTTGCATGTAAGCCAAACCTTGGGGTAAGGTTATAGGGGTGGGGAGAAGGTGGAAGGGTAGTTGGGAGCCCCTCCTGGGGTCTCTGATTTCTGGGAGGGGTGTTGTGTTTCTGTATTACCTTTACCTTGTATATTTCTGTAAATATTCCTGTATATAGTGTATATATCTGCTTGTATATTGTGCTAAGCTGTAAATAGAGCTTCATTCCTTAACTTCCAGCCGACGGAGTGTAGTCTGGGTGGTTTTACAAAGCGTGGGGGGGCGGGTAATTCCCAAACCATCACATAAACATTCACAGGCAATCCTGAGTGGAAACACTCTTTACTGCAGCTTTTTGAGAAAAAACATCAAGCAAGAAAGATTTATTGGGGTATGTCCAACTGGTGGCACAAGTTCGCCTCTGCAATGAGCTGCATTTCAAGGTTCACTTAACTACTAAAAGTAACCACGAGTCTGCAGCCACCTTGTGGGTGACTTCATCTGGAAATAAAACGAAATATCAATTCCTCCTGCTTTTTACATACTTCGCCTTTTATTAACTATTTGGTAGAACAGCCCTGGCAGCAGAGACGAAACCCTCCCAAGCCATGAGTCCTGCTCCCCTGGGTGCTCCCAGCTCCATCCTGGAGTGCGCCCGGGACTTCTGCACGGACGTGGCAACCTTCTTCTGGAGGGAACGACTTGCCTTTGAGACTTCCCAGACCGGGACAACCCAAACGTACACCTTTGCGCTCCGTACCGCCCTGACGGCAGAAGCGCACCCTGCCCCGCGAGGAGGCAGAGCCGCCTCAGCACAGCCCTGGCAGCCTCTCCCAAGGCAGGCAGGGCAGCGCTGCCCTCCTGAAAGCCCCTGACTCCCAATCCCTGTGGCTCGTTATAGAGCGGCGTGACGCTGCTCCCTCCCGCCGCCGGGAACAGGCAGATGTCTCTCGGGTCGACGTCCTGCTGGACCAAAGCAAGAACGCGACCCACCCCCGCACCGCCGCGGCCTCGGGGGAGCCGCCGGGACCGCCGCCATGGCCGCAGCCCCGACACGGGAGGGGCGGAAAGGTGGCAGAGGAGGCTGGCAGCGAGGCGGAGACGCCGTCCCCGCCAGCGATGCCGCGGCACCGCGATGCCGTTTCGTTCGCCTCCCCATAGCTCGCGCAAAGCGGCTCCAGCCCAGCCTGAGGGGACGCGCCCACCGACACCCCTCTGCAGCCCTCCGACACCCCTCTGCGGAAAACGAATTTCCACAAGTTAAGAAAGGGAACTGCGGGGAGTTTGCTGCCTTCGCCGAGTGAGAGGAGGCAAGGGGACGGGCTCTGCGAGCCCCAGAGGCTGCCCGCTGCGGCGGGGCGGGCTAGCGGGCTCGGGCAGCCTCTCGCTAACATAATCGCCGCCGGGCGCGATGAGCCGGGGGGAAGCGACCTGCCCATATGCGCGCCGCGCGAGGAACGAGCAGCAGCCCGAGCCTCTGTTTAAGCCATACTGGGCATTTTGCACTTATCGTTATTTTTAAAAGACCTCTCCAGGGGGGTCTGAGGGGCTCTTCCTCCCTATCACAGCCTCACCGCTTTCCACCCCTCCCTCACCCAGCTCTCCCTCCGGTGGCCGTAGAGGTGGCCGGACAAGGTGAGTGGGAAGCGCTCTCGTTCCTGCCCCGAGTCCCGTCCCGCCTCGCCCCAGCTCTCGAAAGGAAGGAACCGGAGCTCACACCGACCTGTGCGGGCAGCAGCAGCGTGGGTGCTGCCGCTTGCTATCACGCGGGGCTGGGAGTGTTGAGGCGGCTGCAGGAGAGCAGCTTCGCTCCCCTCTGGCCGCTCTTTCCCTCGCTGCGCCGCATCTGATAAGGCCAAAGGGAAGCGAAAGGAGGCGGGCAATTATAGAGCAGAAGGTGGAAAGAACGGGGGAAAAAAAAAGAGGCACGAGCAATGCCAGAGATCCAACCCCCGCCCCCAAGCCCGAACTCCGCAGCGGGGGCGCGGCCAGGTGCGCAGAGAGGCAGGGCCGAGGGGGACTCTGGGGCAGGGGGAATTTCAGGCAGCGTTACGTGAGCAGGTGGTGTGCATTTCTCCGTCCTCTCTTTTTTCTTTTTTTTTTTCTTTTTTTTTTCCTTCCCTGATTTTGCTATCTTTTAACTCATTTTCCTTTCCCAGAAGTTCCTCATTCACTTTTTTTAAAATGATTTATAAGGCGGCTACTTTGCAGTACGGAGTGCAAGTATTCCCTAGTGCTGGCTATTGTGATGTGTGTATTAATGATTCATCGGAGAAATATTTATATTAAACGTTCCAGGACTTGTCTGGCTTAGTATAAACCTTGATTAAATGCATCGTCGTACATAGGGATGTTGTTGCATAGACACTGCAACGGGGATATGGAATTGCAGAATCTATATACATATAGAGATAGGAGTTGCCCTGTGGTATACCCTACCTACTGAATTTACAATCAATGTTACCACATATGAAATTTTTGCATCTCAAGAATTTAGGAGGTGAATGAAAATACTCAGTAAAGCATGCTGGTCATCTGTATAAAATTACAAATGAAATCACTAAAGGAGTGCAGTTAAGAAACAACAGGTGTAGCTGAAAAAGAGATGTGCATCCTTTTCTAAATGTAGGTAAAAACTCCCAGGAAAGGGCAGGAAGTCTCAGGGAGATGGTTGTGACTAACCGTAAAACAGGACCTTCTGCTGCTTGTGTAGGATTCCCAGTCTTGCAGACTCTTGTACAAACTCACAGTGCACAGATATCCTTCCAATATCCAGTCATTTCCAATAGCAAAGGTTAAAAATCATTCCTAGAAGTAAAAAGTGTCTTCCAGATCTAGGAATGTGGGAGATCTCATTGTCTACAGTTACTGTACTGCACTGCCAGCTGTGTGCAATGGCCAACACTTGTATCAGTCACAAAGAAATTAGCTTTCAAGATAAAATGCTAAATGTGGTACATTTTATACTTTCTCGGTCCCTAATTCACGTATTTAGCTAAACAGTCATATGCGGAAGACAAGGAAGCAATCATCTTAAAGACTAGGTAAATGTAGAGAGATGAATCAGCCTTAATCAACAGCTACTTGCTGGTTCATGTATTTCAGGAAAGGAGAAGGAATAGCCTGCCAAAGGAAGAGTCTGGCTCCCCCTCGGTTTTTTTTCCCTGATTTATAATGTAGCGTGCACAGTCCATGAGCACCATCCTGTGGCTGTATCTAGTTAGAGTATTGAGACTCACTGAAAACTCTTGATCCCAATGACCACTAAAAAGATTTTGTAACATTCTGCAGCCTTCAACTGACTTTATACTTAAATTTTTAATCACTTGCTTGCATCAGAAATTCACTACTGGAATGGGCTGCCTGGGGAGGTGGTGGAGTCACTGTCCCTGGAGGTGTTCAAGGCATGTTTGGACGTGGCACTTGGTGCCATGGTCTAGTCTTGAGGTCTGTGGTAATGGGTTGGACTTGATGATCTTTGAGGTCTCTTCCAACCTTGCTTATACTGTGATAAAGATTGTGCTTTCATGAGTAACTCAGATGATTTTATTCAAATCTGTTCACTTTTTAGAGTGAATCACACTTGTTACTGATGAACTTTGCTCAGATTTCTCTAGACAGCACTGTAAATCTCTTTGCATAATTACAAGGAAGAGCTCATGTTGTTCAGAAATTCAAACTAAAAGGTAAAGTTTCCTTGAAAGACTTGGTGTAAATTGCACATCTGGTAATAGATTAAGATCACAAAATACACAATATCAATGTGCACCTGATATATCAATGTTTCCTTCTTGTCTTCCATCCAAAAAAAATAGAGTTTTGAGAATAAATTTACTGAACTGGACCCATGAATTTACCTCCCAGTATTTTGAATTGGGCAAGCCACAGTGATTTCAAAAGAACCATGATTTACAGCCACCACATTTTAAAAGTATTCAGATCAACAAGACATGGACCATCCTTTCCCTGGCTAGTATAGATGCAATGGCATTTCTATCAATAGGATTACATGGGAGTGATATTAAAAATACAGCTGGAAACTATTCACTAATCCATCATAAGAACAGAATTAGTACAGGCTGGTAAGCTCAAAGTGAGCTAATGGTACAACTGAACCAAATAATGGATCACTGACAGCTGTGTTTGTGGGAACTGAACAGAAATCAAAATCATAGGTGTTTCTGGTGAACATGGGGGGAAATTACAATGTAACTGTCAATCCTCATGGCTTTTTTATGTCTTCTGCTTTTTAGCACACACTTAGAAAATTCTAATGAATGCAATGTTACTTGCTATGCCATTTTTCACAAGACTTGGGAAATGAGAATATCAAATTTGAAGGATATTTTAAAACTGCAAATAATGAAAAGCTAAGCAAGTCTTGTGTTCTTTTATTACAATGGTGTTTTTTAAAATGACTAGTGTTTTTATCTCCTAAACTAATATATATTATAAAAAGAGGTGCATTTTTAAATGCCCTCTCTCTACCTCAGCATCCAAAAACTCCACTCACGTTCAAGAGTTTGACTATGGAACATCCATTTCCATGACTCAAACTAGTCTCTAGGCCTAACACTTCATAGACTTTATATATATTTTTGCTCTTAAAAGAACTTTAGTAAACAAAGGCAGAGATAATGCACTACCACTCTGCCCTGGTAAGACCCCATCTTGAGTACTGCATTCAGTTTTGGGCTCCTCAGTTTAAGAGGGACAGGGATCTGCTGGAGAAGGTCCAGTGGAGGGCTACGAGGATGATTAGAGAACTGGAGCACTGCCTGATGAGGAGAGGCTGAGGGACCTGGGGCTTTTTTTTTAGAAAAGAAGCCCGAAAGGGGATTTAATAAACACTTATAAATATCTGAGGGCTGGGTGTCAGAAGGTGGGGGAACAGGCTCTGCTCACTTGCTCCCTGGAGCAATGGATATAAGCTGCAGCACAGAAGGTTCCACCTCAACACAAAGGGGAGCTTCTTTACTCTAAGGGTCACAGAGCACTGGAACAGGCTCCCCAGAGAGGTTGTGGAGTCTCCTTCTCTGGAGACTTTCAAGACCTGTCTGGATGCATTCCTCTGTGACCTGAGCTAGATTGTCTGGTCCTGCTCTGGCAAGGGGGTTGGACTGGATGATCTCTTTGGGTCCCTTCCAACCCCTGACATCCTGTGATCCTGTGAGGTAAAGCATATCTGAGTTTTGCTTTACATTTTGTAATTGTTATTAAATACAATGATACATGCAATGCTCTTTGAAAACTGGTTTGCCAAGATCAGTCTGTCAACACTTGCAATAATGAAGTGATTTCTGAAGTCATATGCTGAGAGATCAGAGAAGGACTTAGGACTGTATTCTTTCCAAATTAAAAATAGAGGGAAAAAGAATAATATTCTGATTAAAAATGTAATTGTGATACACCATCTAACCTATTAGCCATGTTTACATTTTCAAGTTTCTTGTTTCCATTACTTAAGACAAAGACTTAAGACTTATGTTGCAGTATGAATATGCAATGAAATCCATTTTGAAAAGGGCAGGAGGGTTTTTTTGTGAAATATTCTTTTCTAGTGACTTTGTGCTACAGCTGTTTCACTGATATCAACCCCACAAATGCAGCTTTTTCCAGCTCTTTTTTTAGGCAGGAACTGTCAGAGCAGTTCAGCTTTGTTTTGTTATTGGTTGGCATCTGATGAGTCATTTTCATTTCCTTGATATTTTTAGGAGATTTCAGTGCTGTCAGCACTTTAGTGAGCTGCTAGATTTATTCATCTGAAGCTTATTACACATAATGAGGTAAGTGAAAGGCATACATAGGAAGCCAGATTGATGTCATGACCACTGAAGTGTAACTGTTCATGTTTAGGGTTGGTCTTGGTCCACCAACATGGAGAAAAGGGAGCAAAACTGGGCAAAGGGAGCATAGGGAGATTGAAATACAATTATTCCTCAGTCATGTATTTTTCTGTTCATCACAGTAATAAAGGTTCCAGAAGGTAATGGGAAGAATGACAAAATTTATGTCGCATTAAGTTAGTTTTTCATTCTGCAGTCAAATTGGATTCTTTTAGATTTGTGAGGTAAGATTAATCTATTCTTAGTTTATACTAAAACACCTGAGCTGGTTGCTGAGCCCTTTTTTGGCCAGTGCTGAGGAACAGACATAGCTGTATGAGCCCAGAGACACAAGCAGAAGCTTACCTTCCTCTTCTTAGCCTCTATCAAATGCAGTTTATCCATTTAGTAGAGAGGCAGCGTTCAACCTGCTGAGAAACTGGAGCCTAAGCCACTAATTCCTGCACCCACAGCCTCATTGCAGCTGCAATAAAAGGCACTCCACTGGAGAAGTGATGTTATCCTCTCTGATGTGCATTTGTTCTCACACAGTAGGATTCCACCTTACTTCATGGGAGGAGGAGGGCTCATGGCTGCTCATTCTTCTCCAAGTTTTGAGGAGGAGGAAGGACTTTCCTGGTATCTTGATGAGAAATGTTCTGGACCCATGAGTACTACAGGCTGGATCATGCCTCTTGATTTTATATGGTCCAACCCTCTCCCATTTGAGGAGAGTCAACTACAGCAGGTTGGCCAAGGTTATGTCAAGTCGAGTTATGATTATCTCCAAAACTGGAGATTCCATAGCCTCTCTAGGCAACTGTCAACATTTAGGTCATATCCAAGTCTAAAACTGTAGCAATTGCTTTATCACCAAATGACCCCTTCCCAGCAGGGAAAGGGGATTAGGAAAAGGACAGGAGACCCATGAGTTAAAACAAATTTGATGAAACAATAGAACTTGCTATGGAAAGTTTTGGGTTGGAAGGGACATTTAAAGTTAACCTAGGCCACTCCCCCTGAACTGAGCAGGGACATTCTTGATCAGATCAGTTTTTTTCAGAGCCCTGTCCAGCTTGACCTTGAATGTTGCCAGGGCTGGGGCATCTACCACCTCTCTGAGCAACTTATTCTGATGTTAACACCAATGTAAATATGAAGTAGACAAAGTTACACTCAGTCCAGTGAATCTACCACAGTCACAAAAAATGGGAAAGCAACCCTCAGGAGCAGAATGCAAGCCCTTCCAAGGGATAGAAGAAAAGGAGATGCTGGAGGACGAGATCCCATCTTCAGCAAACTTCCTTCTGTTTAATGACCCTGAAGTTTATGGTATGGGATATATTCGTTAGCTGCCCTGGCTGACTCAGAATTGCTAATGGCCTGCATAGCATGCCTGGCCCAGGACTCTATCCCAGTGAAACCAGAACAGCAGCCTACTCTAGTGTTTCAACACCTTCACAGTGAAATAAAAAGATAAAAAAATGAAGAAGTATTTTCTTGTGTTTATTTCAAATTTCATAAGTTTCCATTTGTGGCCATTGCCTTTCATCCTGGTTGGCCAAAGTGAGTGCGGATTTCTTTTCACTGGATTATGCTGTGGTGCAGATTAAGTTGTAGCCCACCAATGATACAACATAACACAATGATGGGGTTTCTCCCATTTTTTACTGAGTAAGCAGAAGACCTGCAGATTCTGCCTGTCCATGCCAGAAGTAAATCCAAGAAGAAATCCAAGCTGAAATGAATCTGTACACTCAGTAAGAGCTGGAAGCAGTACCATGGTGGTCTCTGTAATATATACTTGGAGTAATGAATTCAAGCGATGTCTAGAAGAAGGAAGAATTCCTTTCCAAATAACATGCATCTTAGGCTATTACCTAAAAGAAGCAGAACTTCTTTTTTATCTCCTGCTGAGCTTCTTGTCTGAGTTCCTGCCCTGTACACTTTTGAACACTGTGATTACACATCTCTGAACTGCCTCAATCTACTTTAAACACTCCTTTGGTACAAGTGGCCATGAGAGTAAAATGCTTGACATGAGGAATAAGGTTTGTTAAATGCTGTCCTGTGACCTGGTTTTCCATTTTGTCAACTAATGCAAAACTCTGGATCTTCTGTTCTTCTAATTCACCACTTTTAGAAAAGCTTGTCTGTTCATTAGGCTCCAAAAAATAATTACAGGCTTGTCTGCTAGAATATCACATGGCAGGAGGGTGTTGGTGAACAAACACCAAGACAAAACTCTCCTTTACGATAACACTTTACACTGCTCACAAGTTTCATTCATCTAAACTCTTTTCCATTGTTCAATTCCAAACAATATGGTTCTATGTAAACATGAGGAAATTGTTTTTTCACTGTGAGGATAATGGAATACTGGAACAGCCTGCTCAGGGTTGTGGAATCTCCTTCTCTGGAGACACTCAAAACCTGCCTGGATGTCCTCCTGTGTGATCTACTCTAGGTGATCTTGCTCTGATGGAGAGGTTGGAGTAGATGATCTTTTGAGCTCTCTTTCAACCCACAGCATTCTGTGATTCTTTGCTGTTTTGTTTGGTTTTTTTTTTAAAGGGGTTTGAAGTGGGTGATAAGACTCAGAGATGGGCGTTTTGTTCCCCTATACATTTTTAAGCATTACAATTGGAACTTTCAAGAATAGCCTTAGTTTTCCAACTTTTATTTAAGCATATGTTAAATATCTAACATTAACTTCTCCTGAGCAAAGTGGCCAATTGACCTTAGCATAAATTTTATAAAAGAGAAATGGTAGTGCAGTTTGTATTTCCAAAAAAAACCAACAACAACAAAAAAACAAAAACCCAACAACAAAAAAAACCCTAACCTATTACTGTGAAAAAAAATCACAGCCTGTGTTTCAGAGTAATTTTATACAAAATGTGAGTGGAGAAAACCAAGAGAAATATTAATATTTTTATTTGGTGCAAGCACTTCAATAAAACTACCCTCACTCAAATACTTACTGAAGAAATTCAGTATGCCTTCTGTGTTNGCCCTCTGATCATCTTCATGGCGTTCAAGCAGCTGGAATAACTGTCAGTTCGTTTTTCCAATAAATACCAATACTAAAAATCAGTATACTGGAAATCTTATTTTATCAAGTATGAGAAGAATCTGCAACACTTTTAACAATAATTACTCAGTTGTGAAGCAGTAACAGAGGGGGGCAGTCTTGGACAAAGATCTCTTTTATGTCTTAAATTCTCGCCTCTGAGAATCTAGATTTAAGTACCGTGTCTGCCAAAACACAACACTTTAATTGTGCCTGTGCTATGATTTACCTTGTAGGAGTCAAGAAATTTTCAGCTTCAAAGACCTGTGCTACTCAGCTTCTGTGCAGAAGGGTTCCACTCATGCCAAGCTTCTCGACAGAGAGGAAGGTGGTACTGTGGAGTGCAATAAAGTGCTGCTCAGCAGTGGTGCCCACATTGCTAGTGTATGTGCGACTGTTGTGGCTGTCCCTATGTCTTATTTGTTGTCTCAAGATTTGCCAAGAACTGTTAGGATAAAGAAAAGAAGGTGGCAAAGTTCTAGTTCTGCTCTGCATGTATTGCCGATCTAGCCGATGTGTGTCGCATACGCACCCAGGAAGTGCTTGGACGCTTCCCATTGAATGTGATTTAAGCCTCTTAAATATAAAGCCAAAAATAACAGGAAATTACACAGGAGGAAAGCAAGTGTATATACTAGCCTGGAACAAATAGCCGGCAGCAATTACGCTCCAAAGTGATTGATCTGATGGCTTAAAGAATTACAGGGTATTGTGAGAAAGAATGTGAAAGCTGAAAAAAGGAGAGGTTGCAGCCACAAAAAGCAGATAACATCTCAAAAGCTTTTGGGTTAACGCTTCCCCCCACCCAATCTAAACCTCAGAAACTATATTTTAGGCAGCTGTACACATTTTTGCATCACCTAAATCTTTCACTAAACATCACCTCGGTCAAACCCAGGTGAAACAGGACACTTAAGGCCACACTCCATCCATAACGTTACATCATTTCCCACTACTTGTTCATTAAACTGTAGTGAACAACTTTTCATCACAGGCTTTTTGACAAAGTACTGTAATCCACTTCATCTCTTCTTTTTTTCCCCCCCTGTTTCCTTTAGATTATCATTGTTTGAGCCTTACTTATATTTAGTTTAGAATCATAGAATGGTAAGGTTGGAAGGAGACCTCAAGGATCATCTAGTTCCAGCCCCCTGCCATAGGCAGGGACACCTCCCACTAGCACAGGTCACTCAAGGCCTCGTCCAACCTGGCCTTGAACACCTCCAGGGAGGGAGCATCTACAACCTCCCTGGGCAACCTGTTCCAGTGCCTCACCACCCTCACTGTAAAGAACTTCCTCCTAACATCCAGTCTAAATCTCCCCTCTGCCAGTTTAAACCCATTGCCCCTAGTCCTGTCATTGCAAGATCTAATTTACTAGTTAGATCCTTCATCAACACGAGTTTAAATGTTCTTGTAATCTTGGCACTGGCTGCAGTAATATTTCTTTATCTCACAGGCCACAGAAAGCATTTTGTCCGTGGCCTGTTTAAATTAACAAAGTGCTTAAAATAAGTCAGCTTACAGCAAGGCCCCAAGGAAAATGCATTCCTGAGGAGCACAATGTTTTGTACAGCACAATCTTCAGAAATACTTGTGGAACAGTAGATATTCTTCAGTATCTTACACAAATAAAAACTCTGTCCTGAGGTTTGCAGTCTTGGAAGAATAACCAAAAGATCTGCCTCAAGCCACTGGGCATTTCACAATGTTGTTAATATTACTAATGGTTATTATCCAGCACATGGAAAGGAGTTGCTGCTGTTTGGGACATCAGCATATCCCTTCAAATATTAGCGAGGTTTGACTTGGAGAATAAGTCTTTACAATCTGGAAGCTCTGAATGCTTTTTGCACTGAGAAGCATGCATGTGAGTCCTTGTAATAACAACCTGAATGCTCATGTTGCTTCTGCATACACTGGTTCATGTGAGCTAATATTAGCCTGTGTAAGAGGCTGAGTATACAATTAGACAGTAGATCAGTTAAATCAAGATGGATCATGTCCCTATTCTGTCCTGTTCAGTTCTTTTTTCCCAGTGCTAGCCAAAGGAGTAACCTGCCTCCCTGTCTTCTAAATAGCAGCAATAACTCTACATGGGGGAGTCAAACTAATCTTTGACCAGCATTAATCTTTGGAAAGCTCCCCCCTCATCTTCCCTGCTCTCTGCCACTGTTCAAACTGCCAGCTTGGGAATTTGAATAGGAGGAGAATAAGGTTCAGGGCAATGAGCCTTTCTCAGTAAAGTATTTCTGCATTTAGGCCTAAAATACACAAACTGTAGGAGTCTACAATGGTAACTTGAATCTGTGTAATGTTAAATACAATTTGGTTGGAATTTGACTGTATTCCATTAAAATAAAGAGCAACACTCACTGGTAGGGAAGAGGGAGGATAGGATCAGCTTATTTCAAAGAGACATGTAAACATGTTTGAAATTCAGTAAGCTTCAGGCTCAGCTCTCACACACAGCAGCTCTTACAGTCAAGTGGCATTTTTGTGCAGTTACGGAACTATTCTTGGTTTTCAAGTGGGCAAATAAGCCAGAAGCTCACCATAAATATTTATGTTTACTGTTGTAATATGCCCAACTGCATCCTCAAAGAATTTTCAACACTATTTGTTAAACTAGTGTTCATTTTATTCACTTCCCTAGCGAGTGTGTGGCATTTATAGGGCTTTATATATGTGATTAGTGTCAGTGATAAAACTGGAATTATTGATGGAGGTAGAATTAAGCATCTGAGTCTTTTTGCATGAGTGAAACCTACATTTTACAGTTGTTGTAGTTCAAAAATATGTTAATCCATCCTGTGTACCTGCAAATTCCACCTTATGCCCTTTTGCTAGGAATACTGTATGAACTGCAGGAATAGTCATTATTCAGCTATGATGTTACTCTGTTGAAAATCTTGTGGGCTTCCCAGTGGACCACAGGATCACAGGATGTCAGGGGTTGGAAGGGACCCAAAGAGATCACCGAGTCCTTCTCCCCTGCCAGAGCAGGATCATACAATCTAGTTCAGGTCACAGAGGAATGCATCCAGATGGGCCTTGAGAGTCTTCAGAGAAGGAGACTCCACAACCTCTCTGGGGAACCTGTTCCAGCGCTCTGTGACCCTTAGAGTAAAGAAGTTCCCCCTTGTGTTGAGGTGGAACCTCCTGTGCTGCAGCTTATCTCCATTGCTCCTTGTCCTATCCTAGGGAGCAAGTGAGCAGAGCCTGTCTTCCCGCTCCTGACACCCAGCCCTCAGATATTTATAAAACGTTTATTAAATCCCCTCTCAGTCTTCTCCGGACTAAAAAGCCCCAGGTCCCTCAGCCTCTCCTCATAAGGCAGTGTTCCAATCCCCTGATCATCCTCCTAGATGCTTTTTAGCAATAGGCAGGAGTGTGCGCCGGACAAATCAAGCCCTGAGGTGAGCGTGCTGTTGAGGTGCTCTGTGTGAGTGGTTCTCGCTGGCCCGCAGGCTGCTGCGGCTGTGCCCGGGAGCAGGCAGCTCTCCATGCAGCGCGCAGGTCGGTTGCGCAAGGCAGGCAGCCTGCCCAGCCTGCCGCTTGGCCTCCGCACCCTCCCACACCATGTGCGGAGCGCTTCTACAGCGCCCGGGGACTGGGGCTTGATCCAGCCCTCAAGCTTGGCTGGCTGCCTGGGGAGTTTGGCACCGAGGCATGCTGCAGAGGGATCCTCTCCCTTGGAGAGGCTGAGAGGAAGAAGAGTTTGGAGAGGAGCTTGGAAAGGAATGTGGAGCTGAAAAGCAAACAGGTTGGCAGTACATGACGGGTACCTGGCACATGAGTGATGAGAGTCTGCCAAAACTGAACATATGGGGCTGCAAATAACAATTCTATGGCTACAGAAGATTCAAAATACATAAAGGGTAATATTATTCCACAGCCACAGAGCCTGTGGGTTGCTGCTCTAGAGGGGGGCTGCTGTTTTTCTGTGAGAGGGGTGTGCTCCTTGCTTGCACCCTGAAGGACTGCCCAGCAGGCAGCAAACTTGCAAGTTCTAGCTCTGCTTCTCCACAGGCTTCCTGGATGACTTTAGGAATCCAAATTGCCTATATGTGTTTTAACTTCACTGTTGTGGATCTAGGAGTGAGTCTGGTGACACTTGGAGAATGCTGGATGTGGAGGAGCAGGGGGTCTGAGATTTTGCTGCTAGTTGTAAAACCTATTGAATGCGAAGATGTAAGCCAGCTAGCAGGGTATGCAGTCACAGCATGCTAGGTAACTGCTGATGAAATATTAGAATCATAGAATCATAGAATGGTAAGGTTGGAAGGGACCTCAAAGATCATCTAGTTCCAACCCCCTGCCATAGGCAGGGACACCTCCCATTAGTACAGGTCACTCAAGGCTTCGTCCAACCTGGCCTTGAACACCTCCAGGGAGGGAGCATCCACAACCTCTTTGGGCAACCTGTGCCAGTGTCTCAATGCTTAAGACCCTCTAAAGCCTTTGTGTTTTAACAGGGACTTGTGATGAACTATTTTTTCTGTGTCAGCCCCTACATTCTCTATAAATTTCACCTTGAATTCCTTATTCAGCTTCAGATGCTTCTTCTGCCCTGTTTTGCTATAGGGAGTGAGCAGAAGCTACCCTGGTCCAAGGGCTGAAATGTCAAACACTGAGATGCATTGACTGTGGTGCAAGGGAGTAGAGCAAACCATCACCAAAGTGTAATGGAGGGTATATAAATACTTCAGGATACACGAGAATTACAGTATCTGTCCCGTTGTAAGCAGGGAAACAAAACTAGGTAATACCGAGCTGCTGCCACCTCTGTCCTCATCTGCTGTGGTTACAGTAGCTGCTACTCCCTCTTGCAATCTCATTTCCCTAACCAGAGCATGTTACTGCCTTGCTGTGACTCCTTGGGTGAAATCTGTACTTTTCAGGACAACTTAAAATCAGCAACACCCAAAAAGCAGGAAGGATCTGCTGTAACATGCAAAGAGTAATTATGTATGATCATTTATACATACAGATTACAGCTCAACTGGCAAATAGCTCTGTTGTCTTGACTGGCAACAGACAATTCAGAAACAAAGCTGTCCTTGTCTGGGAGGCCACTTTGCATTTTGACCAAAGGGAAAAAAAAAAAAAAAAAAAAAAAAAAAAAAAAAAAAAAAAAAAAAAAGCATAAGAGGAAGGCAAAAGGAGACACATTTCTTAAGGCATTTAGTAACAGCACATCATCAGAGTCAGTTCTGCAGGATTGTGCAATGACTTCTAAAAGAATTGGCTGGCTAGCCAGAAAGTTACTTCCCATCTACAGCAGTGACTGAATATACAGCTGGGTAACTCCCATAAAATTATCAGCAGCAGGACAGCTGAATTAGCTAATATTAAGTGGCAGATACTAGGGATGTCATTCAGTTGTTCACATGTAGGTGTCTGGTGCCATTTCACATATCATACATTATTTGAAACACCCTCTGGGACTGTCTCTAGATGTAATTTCAAGAGGGCTTCCCCATAGGTCCTCTGCAATACACCCTCTGTGTGCTGGTTTGAGGCTAACTGGAATATTTTAATGGAGAAAATTATATTATAGGCTGTGAAAAGAAAATACTGGTGATGTCTACTTCACTCATAGGCTTGCTGAGATGGAACACCTGGAGATGTTCAAGGCCAGATTGGATGAGGCCTTGAGTAACCTGTACTAGTGNCAAACCATCACACTCTGAAATACACTGAAGCATCTTTGACGGCAGTCAACATTCACATGTATGCAACAGTTCCTGGTTTCCAAGTTCAGATTCCAATTAGAAAAGTAGCAGGAGATGCCATCACCCTGCTGCAGTGCTTTTTCAGGTTATCTGCAAATCAGAGAAAAGAGCAATGCATTAACCCACGGGCCAAAGATCATCTTGCAATTCCAAGTCCATTGTTAGGAGTTAATCACGGTAACTACTGGAAAAGGGTATCACCACAAAGCCTTTAAAATGTGGACAATTTGACCTTGATTATACGGTTTTTATTCTGGTATTACGTGGCTTCCTGAAGCTCTGAATATTAAGGCAGCACTGTCTGCTTTTAGCAAAAGAAACAGTAACCAGCAAGAGATAAAGTAAACATTTTCCGTGCCATCATAATTTCTGACTGAGCCAGAAGAGGTTTTTTTTTCCTCTGACTGTGTAGGAGATGAGGTCAAAAGGATTTAAATATAAAATGGTCTCTGGAATGGAATAGTGGTGCTGTGATAAGGAAGGTGAATCAATCACCCTTGGAAAGTAATCTCTTAGGAGAATGAACAATCATGCAGACACATGCACAGCAGGTAATGGAACAACGTTTTTTAAATGTAATACATATTTTATCATGAAAATCAGCACCCTTTTGTAAATGCTCCTTTAAACATGTTTTATAATACATTATTTGCCTACTGAGTGTCATGGAAATTGAAATATTGATCTTTTTAGTATTCAACAGGATCTTGTTGATTCTGGCAAAACAAAGCACACACACACATCCTAAACTGCGGTAACAAAAGGGTGCAGTAAGTTACCTTTAAAAAGCAGCTGAGCTGACCATGCTAATACAACAAAACAGGTAACAGGAAAATGTAACATTAAGATCTTAAATGCTTTCATAATTCTCTTTTCCAAGTGAACCCATAAAAGCTACTGGGTTCCATCTGCAATATTTAAAGGAGTTTTAACAAAATCTTGTTTCTAGAAATACTTTGCAGGTCAAGCAAGGATATTAGGGCACTTTGAGAACAGAAATTAAATGGATTCCTGATCCTGCAAACAACTAAGCACTTCTTCATCATTTAATAATTCCCAGGCTTTGCACAACATCCCACTTCATTAAGCTTATGCTAATAAATATGAAGAGCTCAGTTTAGCCACACTGCTGAACTCTATTGACAAAGCAGTGGTTCAGTCAAGCCTGCTTATCTGCATGTGTGTTTAATTTAGTTGATACATGCAATAGTTGCACACACATAGGTATCTTACAAGAATGCAGAAACTGAAGACAGGAAAAGTTTTTAATTACTTCATAATGTGAATTGCTTCCTCAAAGGAAATGTTTGCATAGATTGCTAAATTTGAAACAAGTATTTCACAAACAAGCAGGTCTTTACTATATTCTTACCTAGTCCATTTTATGCTTGAATGTTCTTAAAGGCACAGGTGTTAATTGCAACCTTCTTACTGAGAAGGCAGGGTTAGGAATGTAAATTGTAAAATTAGCCATAAACCTGCATCATTTTTCTCCTCTGTTGATGCTAGTAAGAAGCACAACAGCACAGAACCTTTTTGTACTATACCCTATCACCACGTCTGCCTGATGGATGCTTTTCTGGGTTCTACAGTTATTTTGCTTCTAATTTATAATCATCACTGAGACTTTTAAAACAAGATGATTTTTTTTTTTTTTTTTGCCTCCCAAATGAATGGTTTGTAGCTACTGTATTTTTTCCAGCTACAGTCTAGTAACAGGAATCATACTGCAGGCTTTGCTCAGGTAACATTTTCCCAGGGAGACTAAGTGGAGGTTTGCCTAGAAAGTGCAGGCAAGAACTAGTATTCCCTGAGTTATGATTAGGTACAAACAGAAAAGTATGATTTCTATTCATCACAAGTTCCAGTGGAAACATAAAGAGGAAAAAGGAGCATTTCCTAATTGGAAAAAAACATAGAGGGATTTTTTTTTTCCTGTGTAGTACAAGAGGAAAACATAAATCTTAATGATTGAGTTCCCCAGTCATTTACAGTGTGTAGTAAAGACACAAGTTTATGTGGTTCTAAGCCCAGCTGTGGCTGGGAGGCTGTGCTCCAGCCAGAATGTGATGGACAGAAGGAGCAAAGGCTGTGTGGCAGCACATCCAGAGGACAGGAGGAAAACAACACTCTGTGAAGTCTCATCTTTTCTCTCTGCAGTCCAAGAAGTCCAGGAAAACTGTGGCCCACACTGTTATGAATCATGTGAAACCTTGTTAAGTGATGTGGTATTTTATATCTTAAATGAATTATTTTCCATCATTATGGTAACTTTGTCTTATGTTGTTCTCTTAAGGGAAGGCTTTGTTTGTATGCTAGTGCTCATGTAATTGTAAAGCAGCAACCAGTACACTCATTTTCCTTGAATCTTAGGCTTGATAGATAAGCACTGCTAATTTATGAGAAGCTAGTGATGATGATCATGATAAAGAGCCTCTCAAAAACAGACTAGGGGAAACGACAAAACAAGCAGGGCCATCAAGACATGCAAGAACCAGTTTTTGAGCTGGAAGTGGGAAGTAGGACCATTGCTAACCATGGGGCAAAATAAGTGTAATATGGAAGAAACCCAAATATATCCATGAATCACTGGTAGAGGCAAAATGATCTGATAGGCATAGGATATCCTTTACACCAGTGTTCTCCAGCTTGGCCATATTTCCCAGTAGAGGAGGAGTTCAGCTGCTCAGGGATGATGGAAGTACCTTTTTGAAGTGGGATGCATGCTACAAAAATCCAAACAGCATTTTGTAGA
This sequence comes from Ramphastos sulfuratus, assembly GCA_013399055.1. NCBI lineage: Eukaryota > Metazoa > Chordata > Aves > Piciformes > Ramphastidae > Ramphastos > Ramphastos sulfuratus. The sequence continues at coordinate 211,176 of WBNM01000065.1, read as the reverse complement.
AGCACCTTAGGAACAGAAGCAAGAAATTTCATGCAAAAAGGCTGCACATTCTGAAAAGAAATGACATTATTGTCTGACAAGGCCATACAAAAGCCAGTAGGCAACTGTTGTACTCTAATTTCAGCAAGAGCTACAGTGACACTGGACATTTGGCAGCATTTTTATTTAGGAGGCAATACAGCTACACTGCCAAGCATACAGTGCCTACTTCAAACAAATGCTCTCAAAGCTAAGCATTTCATTCTATGTGTGTGCTTATAAAGCTTGAATTTCAGCAGTACTGGAAATTCACAGCTCCCGTGGGCAATAGGAGGATGGATACCTAACTGCAAAACAAGAGCAGTTTTTCTAGAGAGCATTCAGTTTGACAGTTACAGCTATTCCCTTCTGAGTATTCCTGAAATTTCCTGAGGAACTGCAAGTACAAAGATTAAGCAGCTCTACATGAAACACTGTCTTTACATTATAAACTCATTGTATCCTTATGTCCTATAACATTCTTTGACATCCTTAGATTAGCTTGTGTACTAATGGCTCAATTTTAAAACAAATGTGTAAAAGTGCCAGTTTATGTCCAAGAAGTTGCTTTAAAATCACTCAGCCCCTCTGGAATAGCAGTGATATTTTTATCTGCACTATGTGTATACAGGTTGAATGATGACATTGGTAGTTACCATTTCTGGTTTAGAAGTGACACATAGAAGTGAAAAACATAAACCACATCACTCACCAGATAAAGGAAGACAAATTTTGCAAGTGTGATTTATGGAAATCTTTAATGGCAGTTTTATCATAGAAGGTCAGCAGTCCTGCCAGTTTGTTTGAAGAATGCTGTGGTCTAGCTTTACTTATACATGTGACATATGCATGCTTCTTCACTTAGACAAGTGGTTGAGTTCTAATTATACACTGGGAAGAAAATACTCATGATTGCAGCAGTGGAGTTCTAAGTCTGTTTTGCATTAGGCAAACCTTTTTGCAACCTGCATTGTTTCCATTTTTCCTGCCTCTGAAATTAATTATTATTTCACAAAATTAACACAAAAAATGTAGTATTTAATTCCCTAAATTATCTGAAATGATTTGAGCAATACCTCATAATTTGATTATTTTGTCTCTATCCACAGGAAAAAGCAAACCTCCATGCATCATATCTGTCAGTGCAGATGAAGAAAGAAGTCAGTCACTCCTTCTTCCTAATCCTCAGACTGCTCTTCAGCTATGTCTGTGTTAGCACATCACATTGGTACAAGGATTGTCCTCTGGTAAGGAAAAGTAGTGAGGAAATAATCAGAAAGGGAAGAAAATACATTCCTACTATGTGTCTTCTTTCCTCCCAAACCTCTGCCTGAAGGCAATTTCCTAGAAGAGGGACAGACCACTGGTATTGCAGATGCTGCTATGACATGCTAGGGTCTCCCATGCTGACATTTTAACCTTTGGCTTCCATGAAGACCAAAATGCAGATGATCAAATTCTGATAAAAATGAAGTGGATTACTGGAGAATTTCATGAGTGAAATGCCTTCTGTGGGGCTAGCTGTGAAACCAATTGTGTTCTGTAGTATGTATATGTATATGTATATATATATATGTATATGTGTATGTATATATATGTGTGTGTATATATATATATAAAATTTGATCTTGATAATAAAAATTATCTATCTCATAGGAAACAGAAGAAAAATAGGAGAAATATTGTACTGAATTAATGCTCCAATTAGCTTAACTACCACTTGAATTTAATTAACTATTCTATTGCTTGAAGAAGTTCCTAAATGACTAGCAAGTGTACATGTGCAGAGGAGTGCCACTAATCTGTGTTATTAAGGCAAAAGGTTTAGTAGAGCTCTCACAAGATACAGAGTAACCAAAAACACAACCATGTAAGACAGTTAAGTCTTCCAAAACTGCCTATCTTTTTAATGCAGTTATTACTGCTGATGCCAGGGTTTAGCTTTTTTTCCTTTCTGCTTTCTTTCTTCAGTCCACACCATGATAGTCATGCAACTCTTGAAATGCTTCACTTCTCTGAATAATATTACATTTCCCCTCCTACTTCACAGGAAGCAAAATGTTCTACTACATTCAAAATTCAGTGCCCTCTAAAGCTCACAAGAGCCTGACATAGACTTCTGTGGGCTCTCTTGCAGGGTATTGTATCACTATGTGCAGACAAACTGCAGTGTAATTGGAAATTATACATTTCATAGCATAATTAAAATTCCCCCCCCCCCCCCAAAATACAAATTTTCACTGTAGAGATAATTTGAATACCTTTGTCACACTGAAAAGGGAAGGAATTAATTAAATTCTGGATTGTCAATCCAGTCGAGAACACAATATGGAAACCCCCATTAAAGTGCAGGCAAGTAATGATGCTCAAATTGTGATAGGGACTAATGTAACTTGAAAATGAAAATGCCATCTCCAATCTGTAACACAGTAATATGCAGCTTTTTTTTCCCTGCCCCCATTCCCACTCATTTTGCTTAAGTCTGAAGTACACTCTGTGATGCATTATTAAGCTAAATTCTGACCCAGTTTCTTAATTATCTGTAAGCTACGGGGAAGTTGTAGCAGAATATTAACTAAGGCAAGAGATGTAAGGCAGAAGAATCCACAATGGCATTAGAGAGAATCATTAGCATTTTGCTAAGAAAATCCTTCACATTTTAATACTTAACCTAGCCTAATACATAGAATTTATATTTTAAAGTGGCACAAACACACACAACCAAGCTGCCAAAAGATCCCAGGCAAAAAAAGAAAACAGAAGTATTTGGGGAAGCATTCCTGGAGTCACAAAAATCAAAACCTGTAGCACAATGCCACATTTCTGGGCCAGCAGGATTTTTCCCAGCTGTTCTTAGTGGATAGCACTGACAGTTGTTACAGTCTCATATAGCATGATGTGCTGAACTGTTTCTTTTGGGTTAACTGCACAATATAATCTGCTATGGGTTGCACCAAAATTTTTGAGGGTACCATCTGAATAAACAACTGTCATACCATGTAGCAGTTTGAGAGAATCCTCCAAACACTTTTGTGCCTGGCAAGTATCAAGTTAGTGGTTGCACTTTTATCCCTCCCTGCACTGCTGCATATTAGCGGAATATGAGAAGTTTTCATGGTGAAAAATCAGCTACAGATATATTGTACCAGAAACAAAGAATGTCTGGACTCCAACCTACAAAGCTGCAGGCATGTGTGATGTTGAAGGCTTGCTTTAGCTCTGATGTAAAAGTGTTCAAGAAAGTGAAAAACATACTGCAAGAGCAATGTATTCAGTGAGAACATTTTTTAATAGAAAACATATTTCAAAATTGAGGAAAAAATGCTTTCCCCACCCCATAACTGAAGGATTTCTGGTATGCTTATATAGAAATTCAAGCTTTAACTACAAAATTTGGACAGCAGAGTCTGCAATATATGTTTAGAATTTTGTGGGTGAAGGAGTATTTACTCAGTTCAAAGATCAAAGAAAACCCAGGCAGTCAAATTACAGAATCACAGAATTAACCAGGTTGGAAAAGACCTCTGAGATCATCAAGTCTGACCTATCACCTAACACCTTCTAATTAACTAACATAGCATTAAGTGCCTCATCCAGCCTCCTTTTAAACACCTCAAGGATGGCTACTGCACCACCTCCCCAGGCAGCCCATTCCAATGCCAATCACTCTTGCTGTGAAGAACTTCTTCCTAACATCCAGCCTGAACCTGCCCTGGCGCAGCTTGAGGCTGTGTCCTCTTGTTCTGTCCCTGGGTCCCTGGGAGAAGAGACCAACCCACCCTGGCTACAACCTCCTTTCAGGCAGTTGTAGAGAGCAGTAAGGGCTCCCCTGAGCCTCCTCCAGGCTGAACAACAAGGTGAGGAGTCACCTGGGTGCAGAAGATGGAATTTATGTATACCTTTAAAAAAAAAAAAAAAATTGCTTCATGAATTCACCAACGAAGAAATCCTACTGTTTGAAAAAGAGTAAGAGTCAGTTAAATCCAACATTTTATTAGTAATAGTGTCAAATGCAACTTGTGGCAAGTCCGTAGTTTGCAAAACATCTAATGATTGCAAAGTGCTAACAAGCTTAATGCACATTCAAGTACATTGCTTCAATTTGAAGTGTACATTCTCTACTGAGCATCTGAATGTATCATTGCAAATGCCAACGCTGCTGATTCCCTGCTTTAGCACACCAAATATTATTACTCTTCCAGGAACAAAGGTGTCCAAAATGTCTCCAAAGTAACCAAAAGCAATAGTTAGATAGCCTTCCTTTAAAGATAAAGAAAAAAGCCAAAACAATTGCTAGTTTATACTTGAGCACCGAAACCAGTCTGCAGGCTTCTTAACAGAAAGCCTAATTTTCCAAAGGGAGATTTTTGTAAAAGTACTGCATGCTTTTCCATCTGCATGATTTTGGTTTCTAGACCAATCTGTGTATTTGGTCAGGCCTAAGCATTCATATCAGAGTATCCTCTATGGAGAAGGAACACTTATTTTTCATGCATTTGCAGTTTGCTTGTGTTTGTTTGCAACCAAGCCAGCATTTAGTCAGCTGTCCATCAGCCCAAAGAGAAACTGTGACAGCACATGTTCCTGGGACAAAGCTGAACACCAGGAGAAGGTTTACCAATGTAAATATGGCAAACAAACCATTTGTGTCACCCTGACCCCACAGTGTTTAGTTCTTTCATCTCCTGGAGTGCTCTGATTCAGCAGCAGAATGTGGAAATGTGCATGGCTTCTTTGGTGGGAAACCATTCTGACCAATGCTGGACAGACAACCTACAGGCCTTAACCTTGTCTCTGTCAGGCAAAATGAAGTCCTTAGTGAAAATATGCTGGTGTACATTGTTTGCTCTTCACATAATCACCAGTGCTATTATTGTTAAATGAAAGAGAGCCCCACTCCCCAAAAGCAAAATCATCTACTTAGATACAGCAACGTTCTGCCTCCTTGTGTCCACGGTTGTCCTTCTTTCTTTCATGAAAAGAAGTCCAGTAAAAGTTTTGTTGTTTTTTTTTTTTTTCCCTTCTCAGGATTCTATTTCTTCCATCACTTCCATCACAATTGTTCGAGGACCAGTCAGGATGAGGTTACTCACTGTCCTGTAATCTACATGGAGAACATTGAGGCCGTTGACAGATACCACAAATTGGCAAACCTGAGGAGAAAAGCAAGCAGCAAAATGTTACAAATTATAGGCTTTTTATACCTTTATTTATACAGATCAACATCTGGGAGTGCAAAATGTCCAGAACAACTCATACCACCTTATCTATCCCTCTCAAGGAAAAACACATTTCTTAGAATTAATCTGGCAAGTTCATTTCCCAAAAGTTGGGGTTTTTTTTTATTTTGGTTGTTTTTTTTTTTTAATGTAACTGCAGCTTTCAGATCTGTGGAATTCTGAAGTCCTATGTCACTGATTTTTCTTATAGCAATGATATTTTCTGATATTTATGGGGCTCTGAAAACAATACAGGACAAGACAGTCTGGTCATTGCAAACTGTCTGTTATCCTTTGTCTTAAAACACTCTGATAGAAACCATTTTAGAGAGCTCTTAGCAGTCACAGTTAAAATCTGCATCATATTTCTAGGCTTGGGGCAAGGTCTGGGTGATGACTTCAACAAATTTGGTGCCAAAACCTTCACCAATACAACACAAACTCAAAGGATCCAAATTCTAGGAAATAATATCATGGCAGATAAAGTGAGGGATTAGGAGGGATTAAAATGTCACTGCCATTTTCAGGAGATATTCCTGTACAACTCTAGTTCTTTCTGTGTTTTATGTGGATGGGTTTTGGTTTTCTTCAGCAAGTATGGCTCATAAGTAATTTCAAATATGTTAATATTTTGTTTTTAAAAGCCATAATAAATTTAAAATGTTGATTAGAGGCTGTTTTCTGTCCAAAAAAAATACTGATAGAAATATGCTGACCAACACTGCTGCAAATCTAAAAGGAGTTAATCAGAAAGAAAAAAGTCACATCAGCATTGTGAAAAAGCTGGGGAGGAAAAGAAGGACAGTAACATGGATTCCTCAGAAACATTAAGCCTTCTCTGTATCTAATCATCATATTACATATTTGGTAAAAAGGCCAGAAATTTGTAGTGTCTGGAGATGTGTTTTTAGTGATAAAAATATGAAGCCTAAAGCAACCATAATCTCATCCTGATACTTCACCAAAAAGAGTACACTCACTAGAAGGTTATCTTGTAAGTAATCTTGACTCTTTAAGAAAGAAGCTATGAAGCAAGTACCACCAGACATCTTCCTCCTGTATTTTATAGTTTTACCTTTCCTATTTAGGCAGAAACACAACACAGAAATGGATGCAGGAAAGATGGGAAGCAGTTTATAGAATCATAGAATGGTAAGGTTGGAAGGGACCTCAAAGATCATCTAGTTCCAACCCCCTGCCATAGGCAGGGACACTTCCCGTTAGTACAGGGCACTCAAGGCCTCGTCCGACTAGGCCTTGAACACCTCCAGGGAGGGAGCAACCTCCTGGGCAACTGTTTCCCTGGGCAACCTCCCTGGGCAACTGTTTCCAACACTAGTTTCCAATGCTAGCTCTAAAACAGATTTCACAGGAGGATCACAGGATGTTAGAGGTTGGAAGGGACCTCCATAGATCATCAAGTCCAACCCCCCTGCCAGAGCAGGACCAGAGTATCTAGCGCAGGTCACACAGGAATGCATCCAGATGGGTCTTGAAAGTCTCCAGAGGAGGAGTCTCCACAATCTCTCTGGGGAGCCTGTTCCAGTGCTCCGTGAGCCTTACAGTATACAAGTTCTTCCTCATGTTGAGGTGGAACTTCCTGTGCTGTAGCTCATACCCATTGCCCCTTGTCTTATCACAGGGCACAACAAAGAAGAGTTTGTCCCCTCCCTCTTGACCCCCATCCCTCAGATTTTTATAAACATTGATTAGGTTCCCTCTCCACCAGACCAAAAAGTCCCAGGTGCCTCAGTCTCTCCTCATAGGGCAGTGCTCTAACCCCTTAATCATCTTTGTAGCACTCCATTGGAGTCTTTTGAGTAGATTCCTGTCTCTCCTAAACTGGAGAGCCCAAAACTGAATGCAGTATTCCAGGTGTGGTCTCATTAGGGCAGAGCAGAGGGGGAGAAGAATCTCCCTCAATTTGCTGGACACACTCCTCTTAATGCATCCCCGAAGCAAGCCAAGTCATTTAACTTTAGTGCATCTGCTGCCTTCCCTCTCAGGCAAAACATGTGAAATTCAACTGATATTTATGCAAAAGATACAGAATGTAGCTATTGATGCTCCATTTACAGAAAATTATAGAGGAAGCAAATCCAATACAAAAATTTAAACCAAAATGCCACTGATGATTTTAGTCTCTGCTTCTTAGAGCCTCTGCACACGAAAAGCAGCAGTAGCAGCCCCTCAAGAGAAGGCAGATCTCTCTCATGCACATCACCACTACCCCTCAGAACTCCTCTGCAGAGCCAAAAGTGCTGGACATCAGGCTTCCTGATAGCCTAAACAATCATCAGACTACAGCATTCAGCAATGCAACTTAAGATAACTTCCATGACAGTACGGCTGTGTATTTCCTACGTTTATTCAGCTGCAAGTAGCATTGGGAAAATGGCTCAGTTTTTGCATGCAAAGAAAGCTTTCTGAATGTTAAACATTTTGGTTGAAAAGGTAACCCATCATCCTCTGCAGTGTGCCTCAATCAGTATTGAAGAGCTCTGCCTATTTAGTTTAAAATGCAGAATATTGCAGTACCTATAGGTCTCTGACTCCCAGTGGGATTTCCTAATGCTTTCTGTGACTTTCCAAGATTGTATCAAGTTATACTGAATTATAGCTCTGGCTCAGAACATGATTTGGGTTGATTTAAAACAGACCTGAAGAAATAACATTGTCTCCTGTGGCTTACTGCAGTTTTTGGAAGTTGAATAGCTGATGTTTGTTTTACTCCTGCTTATTCTCAGACTTCTCCAGTTACTAAAATCCCAATGCATGGGACTCAGTGTTTGGCCAGGGGAAGGCATGCATGCCTATTGTGTATAAATCTGCATGCTGGATCACATCAAGAGCACCCTGGAGCCTCTGAGGAAAGTCCCTGGCAAAGGAACAAACTTTCCACACCAGCCAACCACTTGCACCAGGGCTGCAATGGTGTAAACGCAGACGTACAGGTACTGGAGTAGTGGCACTCTGGATGCCATACAGTTTCTCACACAAAGGACAGAAGCTGATATGTCTGCCTTCTTGGTGTGTTTGTTTCAAGGTATGTCCTTGGCAGTAATTTTTAATCAGCAGTGCTTAGGGGATGAGGACAGTCCCCTTTGTGCCACCCTTTGCACCAGATCCAAACAACTAGTTTCACCATTTCCAGTGGATAAGATTAGATGCAAAATGTTCACTCAATTGAGATGAGAAAAGAAATGCAGAGAGGAGGAGAAGGCAAAGAACATACTTTTGTTCTAAAGAAGCATGAAAGGACCCTTGAGGAATGGGAGATGGTAATAAAGAGCCTATCCCCTAGAAGCAGAAAGCTTTTTCTATGGCCATCCCTTGAGAGTCTCTGCAAATGCCAAATCCAGCTCCCTCGAGGATAAAGAAACTGTTTGCTGCCTCCTCCAGTCCTGACAAGGGGAGAGAGGCTGTCACAGTCCTAGGCCATTCAGTATGCTGAGTGCCCTCGACTCACCTAGTTTTCTTCTCTGCACCTCAGTTTTCCATCCAGTGCTACATCCAGCAAGGGGAAATGAAATGCAGCAGCAGCATTTCATGCATTCACCCAAAAAGACTCCATCGTGCACTGCTGTCTTGATGGAGCTACAAAACTGTCAAAAACAAGCGGACAGGACAAGGGGCAATGGGTGGAAGCTGAAGCATAGGAAGTTTCGTTTAAACGTAAGGAGGAATTTTTTCACTGTGAGGGTGACAGAACACTGGAACAGGCTGCCCAGGGGCTTGTGGAGTCTCCCTCTCTGGAGATGTTCAAAACCTGCCTGGATGTGTTCCTGTGTGATCTGGTACAGGAGATCCTGTTCTGGCAGGGGGGTTGGACTGGATGAGCTTTCGAGGACCCTTCCAGCCCCTGACATTCTGTGATTCTGTGGTACCCACAAACCAGCCCTGACCGAGTGCATCAACCCACATATTATCATCTCAGGAATGTTCTTAAGGAGGCTTTTATAAAATCTCAGTGATTGGATGTTACATTTATAAAAACAATATTCAAAAAGCTGTAAGGGCTGGGCTCATAGCTACAGCTGTTAAGTGCTTTGTAGCTATAAACATGTAACATTTCTCTGTTGGTTTCCACACATCAGTAACCATACAAGATAATAAACTAAAGTTAAAAGAGCCTCAAAGAGCCTTTTATTACTCATTTCCTCATAGCTCTCTGAGGAGTTTGACAGGAGATAAGCATCCATTTTTATCCCTCAAAGTGCAAGAAATTACAAAGCCCAGAATAAATTCTGACCATTTTGTTGGTCAGGATGTGGCAATCAAACCCACAGAAATAATAACAGTTAAATAAAGTAACACTGGAATGAAAAGACTTCAAATATTTAAGTGTTACAGTAACAAGTATTTCTGGTTAACTACTTCAGTTTCCCACCTTGGCAGGCAGAAGCCCACAGAAGTAGGAACAGCAGAAAAGGTACCCCTGTCCCTCTGTGGGTTGCCACTGGCACATGGAGAAAGTTTAACCAAATCCAGGTGTTTCCAGGAAAAATAAGGAAAGCTTCACTTTTGGGCTTACATTTGAACAGGAGGGATCTGTGAGCATAGCACTTAAAAGAAGTTAGCAAAGATTTGTCAGGTCATTTATCATCATACTGAAGATGGCAAGAAGAGGAATTAGAATTTGTTCCCATAACATTTAATGGCCAGAATCAGGACTGTGCTATGCTTAGAGCTGTACAATCCTTCCTCCCCCTCACTGATTATTGCTCTTCCCTCCACGGCAAGCTTTGGCTGCTGGCCCTTCCTTGGTCTTGCCAAGCTGCCCTGGAGATGTACATCCACACCCCTGGTTTTCCTGCTAGGAGAACTGCTGGCTGGCCAAACCACAGCCCTGTTTCCTCTCTGGGGGCTGGATGGCTGAGCTGCCTGATCAGAAGCTGTGGTGAAGACGATTGGATTCTCCTGAGAGATGCCGAAGACCAGCTGCAGGCATGGGCATATCTTAAAGTAAATTACTCTATGAAAACATTGCATGTCTGTCACTAATTTTTGCTTAGCATTCTGCCTCAGGATGACCTTAGTAAATCTGAATGCTAGGAGAATAGGCAGTTAGCCTAGATCCTTTCAGATCTGTTTTGCATCACAGGCTTCAGTCACCTCTCCTTGTGGAGCCGGCCTTGTTTGTTGGACTTTTTCCAGTTTAATATATGTGGAGGTTTTTAACTATCCTTTTAATTTCTCCTTCCTTTTTCAAGGCACACTTTTTAGAAGGGTGCTGTGAAAGATCATGAAAAGTTGGCAATTGCCACCACAGAACTAGGTTCAAGTGACAATTGCAAAGCACTCTGGAACAGCCCTAAAAAAAAAAAAAAGGTATTTCTTTTTATTTTTTTTTACAGATGCAGTGAGTGCAACTGGTTGCAAAGCAATTAACAGTTCTGCAAAGTCAACAGATAATATTTCTCAAAAGTTAGACCAAGGCCATAATCACACAGTTGGTTTTGGTGTTATTTTGTTTTGTTTTAAAGCTTTGAGATGAAGAGGAACACAAATGCCTGTGCCAACACACACAGGAGGCAGCCTGGCTGGGGATGGCTGGTGGGGGGGCTGCCCGGCAAATGTGTGTGCCCCATTACAGTGGCTGTGGATTAAGACTCTGATCCTGACACCAAAATGTGAAGGATAAATTCCTTGAGAATTAGTGTCCAGAATCCACTCTGTTCTTAACTTCTCTTTAAGAAAGGTAGTGATAGGACTAAGGGGAACAGAACAAAGCTAGAAATGGGTAGATTCAGACTGCATGTCAGGAAGAAGTTCTTCACCATGAGGGTGGTGAGACCCTGGAATGGGTTGCCCAGGAGGTGGTTGAGGCCCCATGCCTGGAGGTGTATAAGGCCAGGCTGGATGAGGCTCTAGACAGCCTGATCCAGTGTGAGGTGTCCCAGCTCATGGCAGGGGTGTTGGAGCTAGATCCTTGTGGCCCCTTCCAGCCCTGACTGATTCTATAAATTATATTATAAATCCAGAAGAAATAGGTACCAAAGAAATCAATGTTATCAAATACAACCTACCTTAAAAATCCTTAATACAAAGCCAGATCATACAATGATGCAGTAAGGAGATTGTGTTTTAGCGGTACTTGCATCTTACCAAACTACCTGGGTTGCAATGGGACCATTCAGGGTCTAAGGCTGCACAGCACAAAATCTCTATGAGCATATCTGAGTCTTCTCCAGGAGCACCAAGGTCAACCAAAGAGCAAAGTTTTCACAGGCACCAATAGCTGCTCTGGCACCAGATGGTAAAAGCGTAAGTTGATGTTGAAAGCATTGCCAGCAATTCATTCCTGTTGAAGGTGTTGGTGCTACTGTACATGTGGCAACTGCATAAGGACGAAGCTAGAGACTCAATTCCAGCCCTGCACTAATTTTTCATTCTGGAGCAGACAGGATTTCACCCCTGGACTCTGTGCAGATCAGAAAGAGATTTCTGGTAGCACACAACTCAAAGCAGGACCATGCCCTGCTGCAAAGCAGGTCCCTTTGACTGTAAGGCACTTCAAAAGTTATTAGCACACTGCACAGAAACACAGTGTTGTTGGGAAAGCTGTGTGCAAACTGAGGCTGGCTCGGTCACCCACCATGAGACAGATTGGATTTAACCCTTTGCTCTGTTCATAATTTGTATGCAAACTGATTTACATACAGTTATGAGGGCATGGTCCTGTGACTATTATTTCTTCATATTATCTGGTGTGACACCAAAGGCACACAGATAATATTTGCTTCAAGAGAAGCCATTCCCAAAATACATGCAAGAATGTATTAGTTTCTTTTGAGTCCTCTTTTTTTTTCCTTTTAAAACCCTATTAGCATTAAATAGAAATCATGAATTCAGTCAAATGTAGGAATTTTTAACCCTGTAATATTCTTCAGAAGTCTTCCTAAGAACTAAAATAAAAGCTTCTAAGCATAACTTCTTCCAGAGCTGTCTAAAGAAAAGTGTATTTTGACAATTTTACAGAATAAAATATGATACCCAGAACTGACAATACAACTATTTAAAAAAGAATAGTCCACTGTTAGTTGTTTTGCTTTTCTTCTTGCTAATGAAAATGAAAATTAAATCCATTACAGAAACAGTCTGCTTACATTTCTATTATAGAGCTACCCTCATCACAAATAAATGTTTTCTTCATGTCCTACTAACCCTACAGGGACAAGGATCAGCTGGCCACTTTGAGTAGCTTAAGCTTATAACTGTTTCATGATGGTATTCTGAAATCCACTATGATCTTCCAAAGAAAAGGTTCTTCACATGTGGTTATCAAAAACGTCTATTTTCTCTCTAATCCACACAAGAGACCTGCAGATCCTGATTCCTATTACCAGACCATGCTGTCAATAGAACCTTTCCTCACAGGCACCTATGCAAATTGGGGCTGAAGGATAAACATTTTGGAATCGTCAGTGACCTGGAAATATCTTGAGCAGAATATCCAACAAATCAAGCCCTTCACAACTTGTAGGTACTTTTTAAAACTCCAGGCCAGTTTTAAGATTGAAAAAGGTCCTGTTTGATTCCTGTGGTATGGCCACAGCTCTGACCTGTGAAAGTTACTGAATTGCTGAAAATGAGAAGGAGAAAGTAAAGGAAAAAAAAAAAATCTTTACCATTTGTTATGGTAGGTGTGAATAGGCCAAACATATAACATCCTGGCTTGCCCAGACATGTTTTGCTCCTGTTTACAACCTGTGGTGAACAGGGTACACACACTTGGCTTGTGCCTGCCTTGTGCCAGGCCTATGTTTTTCCCGAATTTGAGTAAAGCAAGCCTATGGCTTCACCTAATATGGTCAAGCTTGGCTAACTGCCATTCTAATTGGCTATTCTGTGTCCAAAGGCACATTAGTCTCAGGCTGTATTGATAAAAAGAGATGAGCAGGCGACACAGTCTGCTCTGCCATTGTATTCATGCCTGCTGCTGCCTGCTGCTATTGCTCTCTGTTTATGGCAGTGATCCTGCCGTTGCCTTTTGCAGCGTTATCCTTTGCTAAGCTATAAGTTAGCTCTGCCGAACTGCCTGGAAACTGCCTGCCTTGAGTTTACCAGGAACAGGCTCTAAATGCCTCCACACAATCAGCCTGCATAGCCAGCATGACATCCGTGCCAAAACTGCNGCTCAGCACAATGTACAAGCAGATATATACACAATGTACAGGAATATTTACAGAAATATACAAGGTAAAGGTAATACAGAAACACAACACCCCTCCCAGAAATCAGAGACCCCAGGAGGGGCTCCCAACCACCCTTCCACCTTCTCCCCACCCCTATACCTTACCCCAAGGTTTTGAGGATCGGTCAGAGGAGGAGTTAGAAGAAAAGTGATTAGTGAAATTAATTTGTCAGAGAGAAGAAGCCAGAAGTTGCTAACAGCCCCAGATGCTGTACCCCAGAGAGTGCCACAAGCCCAACTGTCTTATCTTTTGTTTTGGGTTCTTTCTTAAACATCACAGCAAGCCTATGAGTGAAGTAGACATCACCACTGTTTTCTTTTCACAGCCTATAATATAATTTTCTCTATTAAAATATTCCAATTAGCCTTAAACCAGCACACACATCAATTAATACCCCTGCATTACACCATTGCTTGTTTAAGAAGGTCATATATCTGCTTCAGCTTTTGCTGTCTTGCTGTTTCAGCAACATTTTGGGAATGAATGTAACACCTGAAACACAGCTTTCCAGTCTTCAGCTAGGGAGGGGACATCCAAGCTTTCCCAATTTTAAAGGGGTTCTCCCCCAACAGGGTTTCCGCCCCTCATATTTCCTTTGCTCCTCTGAGGATGCTGAGAATCACTGTTCCCATTCCTGCCTCCCAAGTGCTGCTGTGCTCTCAAGCAAATAGATGGAAATCAAGATGTCATTTTTTAGATCTAATTGAAATATGGAAGAAGAAGTAGTTGAGAAATGAGTGAAAGCAAACACTCCCATCTAAAGCTGTTTTGTCACAGAGGAACAAAAAACACTGTTTCCACTTCTTATTGCAGTTACCATTTCAAATGGAGTATTTAAAAGAGACTGACCACTGACCCTGCCAGGTGTTCCATCTCTTGAACAATTTTTTTGAGCTAATTACCACATAATCACCTTCTATGTCCTGTACCATGACGTGGGTTTGTACACAACCCCCTTTAGTGATGGCAGCAGAGAACATGGTTTCCTTCTCCTCAGGGATTAAAGAATTGGTCATACTTTTAGAGGAAACATGATTTTTAAAAAGGTTTGTTTATTAAAAGATGGAGCAGTAACCTGATCTGGTTACTGTTGGCAGAATGAGATATCCTAGGCCTGAATTGCTAAGAATTGTGTGGATGTGGCTATCAAACCTCTTCCAAAGAGGAGGAGGGTTTGTAGCAGGACTTGGTGTCTGCAGTCTCAGGAGGTGTTCCTGTCTTTTTCTGTTGGCTCTGGGGAAAAAAATGCAGCAAAGCCTGGCACCTCACCCTTGTAATCTTGTGCCAGCAAAAATGAATAAATGAAAGGACTTGCCTCCAGGCAAATTTCCCTGATGTGCCTGACATGGCTGGAGGAAGGAGGCAATAGACACATATCTGGTTGGAGTCAAAGAGGGAGATGAAAAGGAAGAAAAGATAGGATCAATGTTTCTGGCAGTGGCTTACATTTAGATCAGTAAAATGCAGGTTAAGTTTTCATATAACTGAAACTCACAGTGAAATTAATGGCAAGATGGATGTTAGAGCAGAAGTAACAAGCACAGGGAAATCTGAGGCAGGAGAACAATAAAGCAGAAGAGAGAGTGCAAATCTCAACTTCTGTTACGCTCTTATACGCACAACCTGCATTTACACTGAACACATAAGGGCTCTTCTACTTTAATAGTAACCCACAGCCATAAAGCAGAGGAATTCCCATCCTCAGCAAAGAGCCCAGGCCACAGAGATGCTGAACATGCTGTCACAGAAGAGCTTAAGACCCAAGACTAAATCAGAGCAAACACAGGCAGCACTGAAGCATTTACTTCCACTCTGCTAAGATTTAGATTGTCACACTGGAATCAGGAAAAGAGATAAAAAGTAGAGCTCCTTAAAGTTAGGCTTCGGGTTCAGATTACTTATTTAAGAATTCAGAGTCTTGCTAGGCTACATTAAAGCTGGAACCTTGATTCAAAACCTACTGCATGTCACCAGAAGGTTAAAAAATCATGCAATGTCCTTTTCTACATAATTGAGGTTACTGGATGAAAGAGAAGGAACTGCAGCTGTGTGTTCAGCTCTGTAAATACCTCTAGCAAATGTGTAATTGGCTGTAGAGTGTGGGTGGTGTGGGAGTAGGCAAGTATCCAGGTCTTGCATAAACACAAGATTTTCCCTCCAGAGGGACACATTTCTTGTTCAGTCTTTACACCGGTGTTAAGCTGCCCCCATCAGTGAACGAGAAACTGGGTACCAGCAGAGCATGGGGACAATGCAGAGCAGAGGAAATTAACCCCATTTACAGAACTGCAAACATCAAGCATGCAGTTCTGGCACTCCATCTTAGTCCGTGGCTGCAGTCTGGTATGGATAGTTTGTCTAAACTTTATGACAGGTTTTCATCACACACTTCTTTTGTTTGTTTTTAAAAGGGAGGGTGGGTTTATAGTATTCTAAATTCATTGGTCTCTAACAAAAAAAAATCAGAAATTAAACAGCATAATATTAAAGGTATGTAATATTAAAATAATAAATGAATATATTAAGTACAATAATACCTTACAAAAGCCATAATAACTCACATAATATAGATTAAGTCACAGATTCTCAAACAGCATTATCACTGGTTCAGATAGTGCCTGTCTCCCTCCCCACTGATGGGAATCCATGGGAATTTAAGTTTGGTTTTAGTGTTTCTTTCCACTAGGAATAGGAATAGAATGCAACTGTTGCTGTGCACACTCCACAAAAAAAAAAAAGTGGACAAATTCGAGGGGGAAAAGAGAGCTGACCTAATATCCCATGAGAACAGCTTTTGTTGTGGGATAGGCAGCTTTTGATCTGCACCTAAGTCTTGGTTTCCCCAGCAGATTGACTGGATGGTCAGACAAACATCAGCAGAGCAAACAGGAATTACTCACACAGGTAAATTAAAGCTGTCTGTAGATATCTGGAGGGTAATAACATAAGGCCCTAATACTCTGAAACACAAACCTTCCATAAATACAGAGCAAAGAAATATAGGTCACTGCTTCTCATGACCCTAATTGGGAATTGGTGTGTAAAATGACTGACTTAACAGTCCCAGCGAGAAATACCCACAGGTAAAGCTGAACTGAGCTGGGACATGTCAGGAAAGCAAATCAGAGACTATATGCTTAGCTTTGTAAGAGTTTTTATTGTACAGTACAATTTGATACCTACCACAGGACAGCTCTGAAAATGTTAAATAACTCCAATGGCTAAAGATGGCTCTGGGTGAAATACTGCATCAGTTAACAGAAGAACACAGAGTCTTAGCTTAGAAATTATGTCTTTTTATGCTGGGCTTCACCTTTTAGAGTTGTTTTCTTTTTCCTGGTGTATCAATACCTAAACTAGAGTTGCCAATATTAGTCAAAACCAGTCCCTAAACCAGCTCAAACAAGGGAGTTACAAGGGCAGTCAGATCTCTGTAGGGAACCCTCAGCACCCTTCGGTATCAAGACTGTAATGAGCAGGAACAGTCTGCGCCATTTGAGACAAACAGCTGCTCTCTGTTTGCACAGACAACAGTGCAATTGTTTCTCCATGTGTTCTACTAGCTAAACAGAGCCTTGGCTTTAATGCAACGTGTGTCTCAAATCATCTGCTTCTATTATGGAAGGACACCAGCTTGTGTCTTGAGATGCAACAAGAAAAGAAATGGAGAAGTGGTAGGAAGAGTCTGCAGAGCAGGCAGCTGAGGAGCAGCAGGACCCCCAAAGTGCTTGGGGAAGAGAGCTGCCATATTCACAACGCTGTAAATGCAACAGCATCTTAAGACCCCTTCAAGGCTTCAAGTGAAATGGATATTGCAAACAAACCTAATAATACATAACACTTTTCATCTTCGATTGACAGCAAAAAGCTCAAAATGCCAACGTTTTGCTGTACTGGCCTCTAATTTCATGTCCTTTTAAACAGACTCTTAGGATACTCTTTTTAAGATTTCAGCCACTCTGAAGGTAAGTTTTGAGATGACAGTCTTCTTGTTAGAGATCCTGGACTGCCTCAGAGTGATCTGCAATAGCCTAAGAAAGCTTGAGCAAGGGTAAGGCCCCAGCTGTTCTGGCTGGCACTAATCTCGCCATTGAATGGGCTCCAGACCATGCTGGAATTTGGAAGCTCTATCAAAACACAAGCACAGCCCTGTTTTACAGTGCATCTGAAACCAAGACTGCTTTCTCTCCTTCTGAATGGCTACAGCTGTTAAGACTTCAGAAACGATCAAGAAAGCACTTTCATAAATGTAGGGTGTTCAGATATCTGGGTTATCCTGCCATCAGACATCAATCATTCACAGAGAACTTTTCTTAACCTGACTTTTTAATTAAAACAATGGGACTGCATTTAAAAAAATACACTGATCTCCAATTGTGAACCTGCAGATGATTTTTTTTCCTGAATTGTGTTTGCTACTGATGAGAAGAAGCCATTGTACAGACACCAGTATAGTAGGCTGCTTGTTGCCCAACAGCATTTTAGGTGACTGGCCTAAAAACAAGTTGAATTTTAATGCTGTGAACACAGAAAAAAGGAGCTCTGAGGTATTATGAAACTTTCTGTATTTGCATAAGGCTTCAGTTGTTGCAAAGGAAAAAAAAAAAGTCATTTTATTGCCTAGTAAAACTCTCTCTCTGTTAAAAGAGTCTTTATAAAAAAATTGAGTTATTAGAAATCTAATACTGCCTTGCAGGCCAAAATTCAGGTCTGGGATAAGCAAGTAAAACCTTACTAAATCTGTATCCTTTAAGTTTAGGGGAGTAAAAAAGGAAATTCACTGTTAAAGGTGAAATTTATACTAAAAAATAACTCCTTTTATATTTTATGAAGGAATTGCCACTGCCTTAATTTCTTCTGCATAGTGACTAATATTGGTCTTGTTCTGAAACAGGACTGAAAATCAGAGAAAGAATTTTCCTGTTTTCTTTTGCATGTGTAGTTTGCAGCTTACATCCTTCTGGAGTGAGTCTGAGCACTGCCCTGCCTGTTGGCATGGGAGTGGATCTTTCCCATATTTTCTATACTTCAGGAGGACGACTTCACACAAAGAGTTTTAATTTCTTTCTCATAGAACAGTTCCTGACAGCCACAGGAAGCACCTAGTCTCTAGACCATATAAAGCTGGCTGGGTTTTTTAGGTAATCTTACGCCCACTGACTCAGAAAAACAGGAGCCCATGGACCACTGAAATGAGTGCAGGTCCACTGAAATGAGTGCAGTCCCACACCTCATCTACTTGGCGGTATCTGTACATCTGCACAAGGATGGAACTCACCTAACCATCCAAAGTAACTTCAACAGAAGTACTATGGCCTCAGAGTAGATGCTTTCAAAACAAACTGATCCTTAAACAACTCTGTGGTGAAAGAAGCAAGGGAAACCAAGGAAATAAGCAGAAATGGAGATGTACCAAAAGAAATAGAAATGTAGGATGAAATTCTGACATGTCTAAGATGACAGGAGCTTTATTCTGGTTTTAAGAGACCCAGAATGTCACACTTAGTAGTCTAATGATTTATTAGAGCAGAAGAGGAAAATTTTAATAACGATTAGCAGAGACTGAAATATGGTAGCATGGAAAGAGAAAGTCTCTTCCTCCACAACAATTACAACCAAGGCAGAGATGAGAGGGTAGTATGTTACAAAGCATTTGGAGTTAATTCAAACACAAGTTTCTCATCAGGATGGGGAAGAGAACAATTTAGAAAGAGGACATTTGTACAAAATGAATTTTGAAACTCAAGTGGAGCCTGTGCTGGCAATCCCAGTATAGTCAGAGTAATAGGGCTTTAGGGTAGGTCCAGCCTGTTGGTAAGTTGTATCAGGGCTCAGCCCAGAAGTGTTGGGAACTACTCACTGAGGTTAATTAAACACACTAACAGGACATGTAAACTCTGGGGACAGTTACACAGGCATCACCACAACTCATCAGCAAACTCACTGAGCGAAAGATGACCACAGACGAAAACCAGGAGGCAGATACAGAGTAGGAACATCTCAATAGAGATTCATGCACAAACTGGAAAAGCCTGGTGAATATTGTACATGTTGTTAAAACATTTGTCAAGAACAACCAACCACTAATCCATTTCTCATGTCAATGGTAGAAATGAGCATTTTCACAGTCACAAATACTTAATCTCTCCCAACTTCAGTTGAATCATCATGCTACTAACACCACCACCTTACTAAATTTCTCTTTAGAGTCTTTTAGAAAGACTTCTACTAAAGATAAATAAACAAACAAATAAATAGATAGATAGACATCCAAACTGTTAACCACTATGTTCTTACTATGCTGTTAACACATCCTAATGTGACAATGTGCTCTTCTTGAACATGACTTACAAGATGTTCAAGGATAATGACTACCCTGCTCAATTCGCCCTCCAATTTCTGTGGTGGGTAGTAAGTAGCACATAAAATCTAAGGTTCTGGTTACAGCTCATGAAGTTAAAGACAGAATTAAAACATCTTTGAATTTTCTATGGGGTTTTTTTGCAAAACAAGCATGGATTTTATGGTAAAATAGCAAATTCTTGATTTTTCTGAAGTCACAGGCGCTTGGTTACAGTTTTACATTCCTATGAAAGAAAATGGGACTTTCTGTTATAGTTTATAATTACTTACTATCAGAGGCAGTCACTTAAAGAGACATATTTGAAACAGATACCCATTTATATTCAAACCCTACAGTAGTGGCATTCATTGCTCTCAGTGCCACGGACACTTAGCTCTGTCTGCTGCTTCTCTCTTTATGGACAAGCTACAAAAGCAGTTTATCAGCAATGTTTTTTGAGTGTTCACATTACCAAATACATTCCTTCTGAATTCACTCTCATGCAATTACCAAATGCAGCAGTGAGCTGATAACACAGCTAAAGGAAAACACCAACCTGGCTCAGTGTTTTCACGCCCTAATTGAAAGCAGATGGCAACTCGTGTAATTTATGCTTTTCTACAATCAGTGACGCGTAGGTATAAGATAAAAATTCCAAGACTGAATTGCATTTGCTTCAACAACACCATATGCCAGTGCACAGTGCAAGTATTCATCCAAACCTACTTCACCTCCTCACTTAAAGCTCAGTCACCTGAGATAGTGAAAGTACCCTTCAGATGTCTTCAATTACCACTGAAGCATCAGTGTTTTAAAAGGGTTAGAGTCCCAGCACCAAACACTGATGGATATTCCCTTTCCTAAGCTTCATGCAGAGGCTAAATAAGGTGTGTTTGTTGTGCCTCATTTATACAATATAAATCCCAGTCTCCAAGCTCTCACTAGGCTGCCTTTAGGAGTTACAAAGAAGTTTCTCACACACAAGCTTCCAAGCTTCTCTACTTTTCCCACTATCCTATAAAAACATTGGAAATTTGCTACATACATAAATGGGATATTTTTCCATTGGAGAATAATTATTTCTTCTTTTAAAAAAATTGTTGTTGTTGTTGTTGTTGTTGTTGTTGTTGTTGTTGTTATTATTATTATTATTATTATTATTATTATTATACTGGGTTAGGTGGTGGAGTCACTGTCCCTGGAGGTGTTCAAGAAATGTGTGGACAAGGTATTCTGAGTCATGGCTTAATGGCCACGGTGGTGTTAGGTCAATGGTTGGTTTTGATGATCTTACAGGCCTTTTCCAATCAAACCAATTCTATAATTCTATGATCTTTCTTGTCAATCAGTTAAAATAATCACCAGGTTTGAGATCAGATTAGCAAGGACCATGGAATGGGACTTGTGTTTCTCTGCAGCATGGGGTACAATCAACCTTCCAAGAATCTCACACTTCTAATTTCTTCCCATTACAGAAATCTAAGGAATTTCTGATAGCACATGGGGTTGGGTTGATTTTCCTCCATTGTGGCACCTTAGAATGCATAGCTTTTAGTGCTATATGTTACAAGCCTGTAATATTTTGTGATTGTGGTAGTATTTTAACTCTTCAGACTAATCAAATACTGCCTACATTCCTCTGATTGGAGAGAGACTGAGCTGGATGACCTCGATGAACCCAACAGCACCAATCTGCTCCATGAGATGGTGGTTACTCAATTACACTTGAGATTTGGCTCTTATTCAGCTACTGAAATAATTTGAGAACCTGGACCTGAAATAATCATTTATGAATCATAGAATCATAGAATCACAGAATGGTAAGGTTGGAAGGGACCTCAAGGATCATCTAGTTCCCATATGCAGGGACACCTCCCACTAGTACAGGTCACTCAAGGCCTTGTCCAACTTGGCCTTGAACACCTCCAGGAGGGAGCATCCACAACCTCCCTGGGCAACCTGTTCCAGTGTCTCACCACCCTCACTGTAAAGAACTTCCTCCTAACATCCAGTCTAAGAATGCAGAAGATGACAGCACAGGCAGAAAATTTATGAGGCTGGCCTCCTTCCTGTGGCAGGAACGAACCACACTGCAATAATCCTGTCTATATACACCATACTCCTCAAGCAGAGCTTGAAACAGAAGTGTACCAGTGACCTTATGTGGTCCCCTAAACTCTGCTACTAACTGAAATGATGAAGTCAGACATGACAGAAAAGATTGAGTGGCCATTGGCAATTTATATGATACAAGGACCTTGGGGAACACCTATAAAGAGTAATTTGCTCAAAATCAATTTAAGGAATGAGATATTCCTTAGGATTACTCAAAGGTTAGAGTTGAGCACTGGTATCTCCATCTGAAGGGAGGGTCAGCTAATCAGCAAAATGATTAGTTTCTCTCTTTCATAGTCTCACGGTAAGCAAGGTCTGCTCATTTTGTCACAATCTGTTGCAGTGACATAACACTAAATAAGAACATGTGATGCATCATTTAAGTCACTGTTTTGAAGTCGAGTTGTATAACAACATCCCAAAGAATACTTAAAACCAGAAATTAACTTACAGAACAAAACATGGGAAAAAAAGGAGGAAAGGAGTTTTCCTGACAACTGGCAATATTTAGCAGTTTTACCCACAGACGAGACCCATATTTTGTAGCCAGGCTATACTGAATATCAAAGCAACCCGGGGACATCAGAATCCTGCTGTTCCTGTCTTCCACTGCTGACGACAGCAGGCAGCAAAACAGAGCTGCAAATAACTCAGAAGTACGCATCGCAACACTGCCTCCTTTCATAGCCCTGCGTCGCCTCCAGCTGCTGCTCGTTAATGCGCTTACAGCAACCACGCTCTTCACAGTGCTGTCACAGGCAACACACTTCAACAGACCAGCTCCAAAAATACTTTAATAAAGCTAATTGACAAGATCTTCATTAAATCATTTGCTCAGCCTCATACTTGAAACCTCAGATTGTAAACGGTAATCCTATCTATCAGCCCCCAGAAAAAGTATCAAGACTTAAAGCCAAAAAACATAAGACCCTCTCATACCTCTTCAGCAGACCACACTAAGTAGGCATTTTCTTAGAACTAGATTGAAAATTGCCCTGGAAGAGGATGTGACTTATAAGGAGACAGTAAGTGCTGCCATGCAAAGTGTACATGTGTGTGGCAAAGACCTGTGTGTCCCAGCCATCCAGTACTGTGTCCACCGGACAGTCCCTGTGTGTGGTCAGAGCTCTGCTCCATGCTCATTGAGATTTCTACTCAGGCTCCCAATTTACAGTGCTTTGGAGCAGGCCAGGAGCCCAGCCAATGTCAAACTCAAAGCAAGCCACCATAAAGTCTTTCAGGTAGGTTGAGTCTGTAACATTTAGTGGTTTATATAACAGATGGTAGAGTTCAAAGTGCAGAAGCTGAGGTCCTACAATGAGACTGTAGAGAGCAGTTCTCCAGCCATTTGTCCAGTGTAATGCAGTGACAGAAGTATAGTGCTCTCCAAGAGAGAAAAGGGCAAAACTGCAAGCTCTGCAAATAAAGACACTTTCAAAAATTATAGCACTGGGTAGATCTCCTTAGCAGGAAAAACCCTGCTGCCACTGCCAAGAACTTTTCTACAAACTGCAAGGCCAAGTCTTGGCTCTTCTTCAAATTCTTGCCCTTTTCATCATCGCCAGCTTTCCTTGTTAGCACTTCTTTGGTGTGGCACTCAAAGCAACACTGGCAGACAAAAGCCTCTTGCACCAACCCACCAGAAGTTATTGGGCCCAGTAGTCTATTTTCAAGGTGCCCCTCCTGCTGCTTCCACACAGAGGAAGATTTATTTTCAAGGAACTGTCATCTAAAGCCTGTCATATGATTCCTCTAAATGTGCCAGATTGAAGAGTTCTGTAAACAGATAGATTAAGTGACATAGATTTTTTTAAATGTCAGACACTGCACTATAATTTACATACCTATTGTCATGGGAACACCTAAGCAAAACCCCTGATTTTCAAAGGGGTATTTCTTCACCAGGGGCTAAAGGTATTCAGTGTTCCTTAAAATGGGACAACAATTTTAGTGTCTAGACAAGGACTCACCTAACGTATGGTCCTAATGGTCTACGTGAAATTCTGCTCTAAAAAGCAATTTTATATAAGGATAGCTCCTTTGCAAATAATCAGATCTGTCCTTTATGCAAATTCAAGGCAATATCTCCCAATTTTACTGTCTAAAATACTGTTTACTCCCATATTTTTGTGGACTATTTTACAGTCTTATGGCAGGCAAAGGACTGTAACCTCATCAGAGCACACGAGCGCATAGTGAGTGAGAAGGATGGGGACATAATTTGGTACATAAAACCAGTTTCAGAGGTGAAATATGAAAGAACTCAGCTTAACCAAAACATCCTAGTGCGTAGTCACACCGGCTGCCAGCACAAATCCAAAAGTAAAAACAAACCCAAGCCCCACTACACTCAGCTCTAAGCTGCTGAGTGCAGAAGTGAAATCTCTTAAGATTATACACGTAACACCAGTGTTATTTTTACAAGTCAGGCTTCAGAACAGATCTACTTTATTGCTAGCTGCTATATTAAGAGAGTTTAAAGATGCTGTAAAGTACTAAACTCCCAAGTTCAGGATCTACAACACACACATGAATAAATTCATTATTTTTACATGTAATTGCTTTAAATTTTAGGTAGAATCACTGTTTGAAAATTTTACTCTCCATATAAAAAATGCAACTCTGTATTATATTTAGGTATTGCATAAAACATATAAAAAATTCCAGCTCCCTCAGGACTCGAGCCGTTTGCCAGCAGGATGTGTCAGGGTGCTGCATGCACCAACAGGCTCTGCAGCTGCCACTCCCTCCTCCCAGGAGTTTTTTGCCTGCCCATACTCAAAAAAAGTAAATGTTTCCAAGACAGTATGTTCTTGCAAGCTTCATTTATAAAATCCCCAGAAGTCAAGGAGAAGAAAGCCCTGTAGTGCAGTCACTAAGGAGGATGCTGTGGCAGGGCTGGCACCATGCAACGGGCACAATGTGCATCCTTGGGATTGTGGTAGCATTCCAGGGATTAGTGAATGTGAATACACGGGTGAGAGGCAGCTGGGGTGAGTGTGATAGGAAAGGGAGACAAATTAGAAGGCAGGAGAACTGCGCCAGATGTGGAATACATCTGAAACCTTCCTCTGTGTTGTTCCCATAAAATAAAACAGCAGATAAACTGATAATTTATTCTTTCTGCCTGGCCTGGCCTGGACATTGGAATAGATGTAGCAGTTAGTATCCCTTTCTTGCTTTTATCTGTATTTGGCATAATGCTTTGCTTCTATTTTTATCCCTTTGCAAGACTGTGATTAACTCAGATATACGCGGGATGTGATCCAAATCCGCAGGTAAGTCAATGGGCTCTGCATTAGCAGTACAAAAGCCTTGGCATGGAATTTGTATTTATTTATTCATAAATTACATATGAAACTATTTGAGCTCTTTAGGAAATATGAAAGTATCATTACATTCCTCTTTCCAAAATGTCTAGAACCCTACTGCTTTACAGTGAACAATGGGTTATGCTAGCTTCACTTCCAGTAGGTACGTCTGACTTTGCCTCTTCCTATATAGGTGAAGTCCAGAAGCTGCATACCAGCAGCCACATAAATTCCAAAGTAAAGTGGAAAGCTGGTTTTCTTTTGTGCAGAACTGGAAAATGGTGAAAATAATCCCCCCAAAATGCCAAAACACCACCACCACCAAAACCAGGCAAGCAATGAAAAAACCCCACTCATTGTGTACAAAACACCTGAAAATGAGACAAGGATACTCAAACCTGGAAATGAAAGGACCTCTCTCTCCTCAAGTACAGGCAACCCAAGACCTCCACGGATTAGCATAAATACCCTTGCTGGATCATCCTGTTTTGAAAACCCACCTTCATCCCAGCTGCAGCTGCTGGCCCACTGGGGTCCACAGCCTGGATGTGGCAGGGCTTGCTCCCTCGCACCACAAAGCCCCAGCCCACGGCATCACCAACGATCTAGAAAGAGAAAAAATGGACATGATCACCTTCCAACAGCTCCATGAAATTCAAGGGATAATACTTCAGGATGTAATTTCAACATCTCTGTACATCCAGTATATAGTAAAGGATGTTGTGTGCAGGTTGCTATATCACTTAAGGGAAAGGCTCTGTTCAAGTGATTCCTCTTGCTTTTAATGAGTATTTTTTGTTGAACTAAGAGGCTGTCAAGAGTAATGCTCCCAGTGATTAGATTCAAAAATGCCTTTACAGAAAGGCTTTCTCCTTGAATATGATCCAAATTCCTGTCCCATCAGAGTTGAGAAAGACCTAAGCAGAAACCTTCAGTTTGGCTAGGTAACCCACTTCTGCAGAGCAAGTATTACCAGGAGCACAAAGCCTAGATGAGTTTCTGCAATATAAATGTTACTGGCTTTACGTAATTTTACACTCCATTTAAATCAGCAGCACTGCATTGGCATACAGACAGGATAAACAAACGCAGAATCAGCCCAAAATGTGTGGAAGCACTGATAACAGAGTTTGGGATTTTAAAGCAGAAAGATTAGCAAATGCAAATAAGCTGTAATTATCCCATCAGAAAATGTCTGTTTGGATTACTTTATGAATACAACATGCAGGGAAGAAAGAAAACTACTGCTGACATACCGTAAAAGTTTTTCTTACATATGGGGCTCCAGGCATCAAGAGCTCATCAGCAGTCACAGGTCTCTTCAACACTGTGGACATACCAAAGTGAATATTCAATATGAACATTCCTCTGGATTTTCTCCTAAGGAATAAGATACAGTTTTGGGATACAAGACCCTTTTGGTCCCACTTATCACACGCTCTCTCAGTTCTTACAGACTTCTTTGAAAGTAGTAAAAGAAGCAAAGACAGCAGAATCATAGAATCATAGAATCAACCAGGTTGGAAGAGACCTCCAAGATCATCCAGTCCAACCTATCACCCAGCCCTAGCCAATCAACTAGACCATGGCACTAAGTGCCCCATCCAGTCTTTCCTTGAACGCCTCCAAGGACAGCAACTCCACCACCTCTCTGGGCAGCCCATTCCAATGCCAATCACTCTCTCTATGAAGAACTTCCTCCTAATATCCAGCCTAGACTCCCCCTGGCACAACTTGAGACTGTGTCCCCTTGTTCTGTTGCTGGTTGCCTGGGAGAAGAAACCAACCTCCACCTGGCTACAATCTCCTTTCAGGTAGTTGTAGACAGCAATGAGGTCACCCCTGAGCCTCCTCTTCTCCAGAGCTTTGGAAAATCAGGGCATTTAGCCAACCTGCTTTGTTGTCTGCAATCAAGGTCCATTAAACATTATCACATACATCAGAAGTGACGATTCCTGTGTCCAGTGTTGAAAAGAGTGACCAGCCCTCCTGACACAGAGCAGCTTTTCCTTCCGGCTCGCTCTGCGTGTGTTGGGTGCTCTCTGCTATTTCATTGGTGTTGGGTTTGAATCACAGAATTAGTAAGAAAATTCTGCTTGAGTAAAGAATTATCCCAACAAAGAGGTTTCTGAAATTGTAGACACAGACATCTAATCCCATTTAATCCAGAGACAATTTAGGTAACCTATAGCTGGCTGTGATTTTACATACTCTGCATTGGTGAGACCCCACCTGGAGTACTGCACCCAGTTCCGGAGCCCATATTACAAGAGGGACATGGAACGTGTCCAGAGATGGGTCACAAGGATGATCAGAGGGCTGGAGCACCTCTGCTGTGAGGAGAGACTGAGGGAGTTGGGGCTGTTTAGTCTGGAGAGGAGAAGGCTCCCAGGTGACCTTGTTGTGATCTTTCAGTATCTGAAGGGAGGCTACGAGAAAGCTGGGGAGGGACTTTTAGGATGTCAAGTAGTGATAGGACTGGGGGGAATGGAACCAAACTAGAAATGGGTAGATTCAGACCGCATGTTAGGAAGTTCTTCACTATGAAGGTGGTGAGAGCCTGGAAGGTGTTGCCCAGGGAGGTGGTGGAAGCCCCATGCCTGGAGGTATTTAAGGCCAGGCTGGATGAGGTTGTAGACAGCCTGATCTAGTGTGAGGTGTCCATGCCCATGCCCTCTAGATGATCCTTGTGGTCCCTTCCAACCCTGACTGATTCTATGGTAAAAGGAAATACCAGTGAGTTTCTGTGGGTTATTCCACATTGTCTTGCTATGCATTGGGATAATTTTCCCCTGAAGAAACAAAGTGAATATATAAAGTTCTGCCACATCAAATGGATACCATTCTGTGTACTATTATTCATCTGTCTACAAATGCTTCACAAAATGGGGGACAATGAAAAGACATGTGGTTCTCCATATCTGCCTGCTTCACTTCTAAAATTACAGCTGCTTGTCTTTTAGTGATAAATAATTTTGATGATGTCTGCCTTTTCAGTCACAGGTGGAAAATAAAATTTCCCACAGATGGTATTTGAAGACATTAATGAATTTCTTAATGACATTCAGGGGAGCAGAGAGAATTGTAGCATATGAAACTGTATGTTGGGGTTTTTTTTCTGTTTCCCCATGGATTTTGACAAGCTGTCATTTAGACAGTGTTGCACTTCACAGAGCACGCCTGGTCAATGCAAAAAAACTAAATAATTATGATCCTTTGACATGCCAGAATCAGGTAAATCATCCACACAGGACCCCTAATGTGCCTCTTCCTTCATTGTATCTCCAGAATGACTTTTGTTTGATGATTGTTTTTCTACATGACTGGTCAAGGCATGACCTGGGTTTTTTTAACCGTTTGCTTGCATGAGAACTCATCTGACAATAACTATACCTCTGCCTTGTGTTTATTAACACACAGATCAGAGATGTGATCTGGGTCTGGATACCAGGAAACTATTTGTGGGAAAAAAAAATCACAACATCACAGAAGGTTAGAGGCTGGAAGATCATCCAGTCCAACCTCCCTGCCAGAGCAGGATCACCTCCACCAGATCACACAGGAACGCATCCAGGTGGGTTTTGAGTATCTCCAGAGAGGGAGACTCCACAACCGCCCTGGGCGGCCTGTGCCAGTGTTCTGTCACCCTCACAGGGAAAAAATTTCTCCTCATTTTACATGGAACTCCCTAGATGGAATCACTTTACAGTCCAGCAGAAGATTGAAAATTCCTCTGTTACATTTACATCTGACAGCCTCATGTTAACCTCAGTGAGATGAAGTGTGGATCTGTACTTGACTATGGGACAAATTACCCTACATTGCTGGTAATTGTAAAATTCTTAAAAATAAGGCTGTTTATAAGCCCATTGTTGTTTTATTTCAAAGAGGAGCCTGTGAAAGCCATTCAGAGTTTGAAAACTAGTCCTAAGGGAGAATTTATTTTAAAAAATAAAGAATTTATGAAAGGGCAACATCAGCCTGTCCTTTTCCTTCCAATGTTGTGTAATCATCTGCATTAAAATATACTCATTCTCACTCCTCATGGGTTGACACTTCATCTATAACCAGAACCATAAATGAATGAAATAGTCAGCATACTTCAGATAACACACACATCTATGGACAGTGCATGAATGCTTCTTTATCTGTCCCAGAAAATATTCCATGATGTAATCAGTGACATATTGGGACCAAAAAGCTCCCCATACAAAACCTTTCAGAGCATTTCTGCAAAGTCTACCTGAGAGGTACTCTGCCAAAACATGATACTGTGCCAGTCTCCATACAGGGAAAACCCCATTGTATATATTGGAAGTTGGTCCAATAGTAACATACTCCAAGGATGTGATGACCATCAGCATGGAGAATGTTCTCTTAGGCTGGACAGAAGGTCTGGTGTAGGGGGTTTTGGCTTTTGGACAAGCAATCCTACTGAGTCCTCTAAATTATTTTAACTTCATGCCTCATATTGAATTCCCAGTAGAGTCTGAAGAGAAGGAAAGAAATATACTAAAAGGAGAGAAAGAAAATATCCCTGTAACTACGCCTCTCTTTCTGATGGCTGCTCTGCACTGCAGTAATGAAATGCACTCATCTCTGGAGGAGGGGGGAAATTATCAATGTTTTAAACGGGATTCACACAGTGCTTGAGGCAGTCTCTAGTAATCACTTCAAATGCCAACAAGCCTTTGAAAGTAAAGCTTACACGTATCCACTGAAGCCTTCCCCCATTGTACAACACTCCCCACACCATTGGCTGAGACCCGGTAAATTTGAAATAATAAGGAGCACAAAGGGCAGCAGGGACTCTACTTTGAAGTTCAGCACTGATTCTGAGGGAAACAGAGAAGCTGAAACAATACCTAGCCTGGTCTGGTTTCCTCTTCCCCATTGTACAGTAAGAAACAATTCTAAGTGAACAAACTATGGAAGAATGGATGTGTTTAATCGTCTGGTGTGGGATAGGAAATCCTTTCAAAAGGAAAATAAGCTTCAACACTGCTTTTACCTTCCTAAACTGACTGGTGTAAGACCTAAACAAACAAAGACGTTGAAATGACACAGTGAAACAATGCTGCCCCTTTTTACAGAGGTTGTGGTTTTCTGAGTTGCGTTATTTCATAGCAGCCATTGCATAGTTAAATTCTCCTCTGACTTACACCAGAGGAATGTCTCTTGGAGGAGATTTGAATTGGTTCAGAGCTTGGCAATGAAGAGACAAATCTGGTCTCTGATTGCATGTCCCCCTAAGAGATAAACTGCAGTTCAAACCACAATTATAGGCTTGATACAGAGATTATTGGAGGCAGACATCTGGCTTGTGTTCAGCAGGACTTCAGGCTAGAGGATGATAATAGTCCCCTCTGGCCTACAGAACCTGTGACACTGAATTTTTAACATGTACTTGGGAAGATAAATGCAACACCAGGCACCCTTTGTGTCGCCTTCTTGGCACATTATCTGCTCACTGTCTCCTGTGCATCGTAAGCAATGCTGGTGCTCACCAGATTTGGGGTTGCAGAGCACAGGTGGACTGCTGCTGAGTGTTGGGCTACTGCTGAAGTACCCACTGCTGCCACAGCTACTCATGCTGCTTCTCCGTACTGCCGACACGATTTTTATCTCCTTGGTGGGACTCACTACAAACAGGAAGAAAACAGAGAGAGAAAGGGAACTGGCATCGATTATTAAACACACTTCCCTGGTCTCCTTAAAATAAAAGCAGCAAGCCATGCCTTTGCTGACAACACTGAGAAAGGGTTAGTGTATTCTACATAGCTAGAAGAGTCACTGTGCAAAGCGTAGTGCTGCAACTAGCACGATGGGTGAACTGCTCCCACTGCAGGGTCTTCTAGGAGGCATTTCAATGTAGGGAAGCAGATTTTTCCAGGTTTTGTTTTCATTCACATTTTATTTTTTTAAAGTTCTTAACCAAATATTGCTGTAGAGCAAACGCTGCTGGATCTTTTCCCCTCCCCTCTGCTGCTCTCGAAAATCCCATATAGAATGTATGACAAATCACTTTGGGCTTGGGAGATTTCAACTAGTTCTGTTTGTTCATGGACATCGAATTTTGATCAGCATCTGAATTGCTATTGTTACAGATACAAAATCACCCCAGGCAGCTGAAGATTTGGTAAACTGAGTGCATGGAATATCCCCACAGAGAGGGGCACATGATACCAAATTCTGTTTCTTTTTTTTTTTTTTTCTAAACAAACACTGAACTCCCTTGTCCGAACCCAATGTTTTAACACCCCATGGAGTCACCCTACAGACAGCAGAATTTTTAATGAGTCACCTGAGAGAAAACTGGTGTGTTTCCTGTTGTCATGGTTCTGCTTGCGCAGGCAAAATGGGCTGTCGTGGGTTTCTGGCATCAAGCGAGACTTCTCAGTCAGGAGCTCCATTAATCGCCGCCGCCGGCGGAAATTCATTCTGCACTGGTAGAGCAAGTTATTGTCCATAAAATGGTGCTTGTTGGACACTAGGAAAAAGAAATGGATAGGAAGTCTACACCTGGTAGGATGGAAATCAGAGCATACCTATCTGCAACGTGTGCACTGCACACCCTGTTGTAAGAAAGCAATAGCTGGAGCTCTGCAGACTCAGAAAAAGGAGGGACGTGGTCAGCTTCACATAGGTAGCTTCAATACACATGCTTTTGTAGTGTCTGTAACAAAGTACAACCTGGAGAGGCCATTGCTGAGAGGACTCTCTTACACTACCTTCCTTCATGACAAACACTTTGTAATGTCAAGTGGAAATGGACATGCTTATCTTTCCATGACAGGTCACATAATGATCCATCTCCATGCCGTTTGCTGCTGGTGGTCCCTACAGACCAGGCTTAGCTCCTTACATTGAGTGTTTTGTAAACTCGTAAAGTACAGGGAAGCCTCTATGAACTCCAGCTTAACTACCTTGTTTGGAGCTACAGAGCAGCAACGAATCAAGATGTGTGTATTTCCTTTCTCTTGTTCATGACAGACAGTGTGTCCCAGACACTTCCTGCAGGCCACTTCCCTGGCTTCACACGGATATACAAGGTTTCGGAACAGGCACTTGGCCAAAAATAATTTCTTACATAATGAAAAGTAGTCTTAATTACAACCTGTTTTGGCACTGAGAGCAAATCCCGAGTTGCTGGTGTCAGAGCAAGAGTGCTGAGCCTCCCCACACGTCTGCGTGTTTGCTGCCATGGATGCTGCATTTCAGTAGCAATAAAAAATGCAGCAGTTGGAGGGAGCTCTGTGCCAGATCTCAAAGTGCTCCAACTCCTTCAGAGCCTGATCACAGAAAAGCTCTCTGGAATACTCCCTGCATCAGTACTGCAGCGTCTTAAGCAGATGCAGTATGTGTTTTAGCTGTGTTTTCTCCAGCTTCGCCTGCCTCCTGTGACCACTTTCCAAAGAAATGATCTCCCACAGATAACCTTTTCCATGGAGGACATACATTCTGAATTTACCTGGGTTATAAATTGTATTTCATAGAATCATAGAATGGTAAGGTTGGAAGGGACCTCAAAGATCATCCAGTTACAACCCCCTGCCATAGGTAGGGTCACCTCCCACTAGTACAGGTCACTCAAGGCCTCGTCCAACCTGGCCATGAACACCTCCAGGGAGGGAGCAGCCACAACCTCCCTGGGCAACCTGTGCCAGTGTCTCACCACCCTCACCGGAAAGTTCTTCCTCACACGTAGTCTAAATGTTCCCTCTGCCAGTTTAAACCCATTGCCCCTTGTCCTGTATTACAAGACCTTGTCAGTAGTCCCTCCTCAGGCCTCCTGTAGGCCCTCTTCAGATCCTGGAAGGCCACTACAAGGTCTCCTCAAAGCCTCTTCTCCAGCCTGAAGAGCCTCAACTCTCATAGCCTGTTCTCATAGAAGAGGTGCTCCAGCCCTCTGCTTTCTCCATCAGCCATATTCATCCTCCCTGAGCAAAAGTCTTTGCTAAGTCAAATTTAACATTAAGAGCAATTTGTTACTGTGTTCTGACACATCAGTTACTACTGCAGTCACACACTGTGGCTGTGCTCCTCATTCTGGATAGAGTATGCAATACTACTAGCCAATACTTTAAAATGATCACTATTTTTGAAGAATGGAAACAGAGGAGGAGAGATGTGGAGACCGTCTGTGCTTGTCTACATCCACAAAACCCACACAGGATTTGTAATCAGAGACAGAGTTGAGATGTAGGTGTTTGCAGCTACCGGTCTCATTTTAGGATCTCTGACACAGAATCCAGCAATATCACATTATTAGAATAACCTGATGTAAATAACAAAAAAGAAAACTACTTTCCTTTTTTAATGACATCTTGAAGAGTTCCCTGAAAGGTAAAAACGCAAGTCCTACTTAGTGTGTTGCTGGGATCCATTGAAACAAAAAATGGCTTGGGTTGGAAGCAACTTAAAGATCACCTAGTTTCAACCCCGTCTGCCATGGGCAGGGACACCTTCCACTAGACAAGGTTACTCAAAGTCCCATCCAATCTGGCCTCCAACACTTCCAGGGAGGGGCAATCTAAAACTTCTCTGGGCAAACTGTTCCACCCTCATTGCAAAATATTTCTTCCTTATATCCAGTCCAAATCTACCCTCTTTTAGTTTAAACATGTTATCCCGTGTCCTGTCACAATAGGCTCTGCTAAAAAGATTGTCCCCATCTTTCTCATAGGCCCCCTTTAAGTATTGAAAGATTGCAGTAAGGTGTCCTTGAAGCCTTCTGTTCTCAAGGCTGGGATGTTCCAACTCTCTCAGCCTGTCCTCATAGGAGAGGTGCTTCAGCCCTCTGATCAGCTGCATGGCCCTCCTCTGAACTCACTCCAGCACGTCAAATGAAAGAGGGCCCCACAAACACTCCCTTGGGAGTAGAATTGCTGTTGCCAACTTTGTAATATAAGAAATATTAGCATGGATTGTGATTCAAGTTAAATATTATGGCGCTACAGCTTTTAAGGGAAAATGTTCTGTTCTGTTTGCATCATTAAATGAAGTGCTCTGGCAGCCTTCAGAAATTATGATAATCAGAGATCAACACACACTTGTGTTGCAGACATCATAAAGCACTCTGAAATTCCAGAATAATTACTGACCGTGAAACTAAGCAATACAAACTTTTTATCTCGAGACACTGAACATATTTGACTCATTTTGACCAAAATATTGTAATATTTAGATAATTACAACACCAAAGCTTAGATCTTACAAGTGAAGTAGTTTATCCCTGCTGTCACTATTTTAGTCCACGGGAATGAATACAAGTGGAAAGGGTAAAACCAATGACTGCACGTTGTAGAGTATCTGTATATGATTCACACAAGAAAGGGTTTGAAGCCAGAATGCCTATGACAAGTAGCATTGTTACAGAATCTGGAGTGCTCATTTACTTTTGTAGTTTAATTTCTCATTTCTACTGATAGTTCACAGTTCCTGTGAGAGTTTGAGAACAACACTGTGCATCCTCAGTTTGTGCAAATCATGTAATTTTTTGCATGTTTGAAAAGCAGCTAAAATAAAATGAATAGCAGCAGTTAGCTCAGACTGCCTCATTGTACACACACCATCAAATAAAATATCTCACCAAAATTACCAGTGTGTCCCCCGAGCCTTTGTTTGGTTTTTTGTCTTGTTTGGTTTTGTTTGTTTGTTTGGGTTTGGTTTTTTTTTGTTTTGCTTTGTTTTTTTTAATCATCTGAGAAATTCATTATTTGGGATGAAATATCCATGCCTAAGAATGAGTGTACCTGGAACACTGTGGAAAAAGGGACACCCAGACCATGGATCAGAAGGAAGAAGGTGAGGAAAGGGAGGCAGATGCTGGTTCAAGCTTCCTCTGAAGCACTCCTCAGGTGCAGTGGCTAATGAAATAATCACAGAATCACAGAACCTGAGATGTTGGAAGGGACCTTCAGAGATTATTGAGTCCAACCCCCCTGCCAAAGCAGGATCACCTAGGGTAGTCCTTGCAGGAATACATCCAGGCAGGTTTTGAAAATCTCCAGATAAGGAGACTCCACAACCTCTCTGGGCAGCCTGTTCCAGTGCTCACTGTAAAGAAGTTTCTCCTCATGTTGAGGTGAAATCTTTTATGTTCCAGTTTGTATCCACTGTTCCTTGTTGTATTACTGTGCACCACCAAAAAAAGATTTGCCCCATCTACTTGACACCCATCCCTCAGATATTTATAGGCATTGATCAGATCCCCTCTCAGTCTTCTCGATTCTGAAGACTAAACAGCCCTTGGTCTCATCCTTGATAAATCACAACTGTGTGAATGCCACATGCACAGCAGGCACTGGAGGTTGTTTTGGTTACACTCAGTACATGCTGGGTGAGAGGTACTGGTGCAGACAGGGGTGCTCAGCTCCGTTCCTTCTCTGGAGACTTTCAAACCCCGCATGGATGCATTCCTGTATGAACTACTCTAGGTGATCCTGCTTGGCAGGGGGGGTTGGACTTGATGATCTCTGGAGGTCCCTTCCAACCTCTAAGGTCCTGTGATTCTGTGACTGCTTTAGCAATCCATGTTTTGTTGCAATCATCAGAGAAAGGTGGGAGTGAAAAACTTTCCCAAGCCAATTGCAGAATGCTGAGACAGTTGCACAGACTTGCTCAGGAGAGATTTCTTTAAAGGTAATTTAGAGGTCGTTACCTCAAGCTACCACAAAGTGTTGGCTCAGAGGCAGCAGCAGATAAACTTGTGGGAGCTAACAAACTCCAAGGCTCATGCTCCAGGTACCTGTCCCTCTCACGGAAGTTGCTGCTTCCAGATACAGACTGACTTAACTGGCTTAACTACTCAATTAGTTCACTGCCCTTCAGAATGGAGCACAGGAAAGCACACTGGCACCCATTTCAGTTTGGTTTAAAAAGTCAGGCCATGGCTGACATATATCAGGACCTGTATTTGTACATGATGAAGGTGATGCAAAGAGAAAGGTGGGATGACTTAATGGGTTTCTTGTTCCAATGTAGTTCACCAGTGCTCAGGTGGAAACATGTCCATGTTACAATGTGCACCTTATAAAAGAGGAACAAATGTACTAAAGAGAGTAAAGTAAAAATATGGTGACTGGCAATCTGCAAAATCATGAGTCCTGAAGGGAAAGGCACTAACATCAATTCACAGCCACCCATGTAAGACTTTGGAGGCAGAGTCACAACCTGTCAACTCCAATGTACAGAGGCCACAAAATTTCTCCCAAAAACAGAACTTAAAAACTGTCCTTTAATCTTACAAAAACACAGGGTACTTACATTTTAAGTAGCTCGTAATGACCACTTTACTCTTCCCCTTACAATCTGCTCAAGCCTTCAGTTACTTTCCCTGCCAGATGATAAAGATTTAACTCAAGGCTGAATTTGTTTAACTTTAGCTAATCCCTGGACTTTCCTACACCTTCATGAGAGAGCTACAAAAGACCTGGCCAGAAATCTTTGTAAAGTCTGTGACATGATGAAACCAACTCTCAAACATATCTTTGATCAGATGAATAAATATGACCCTTTAAATTCTGACTTTTTTTTTTTTTTTTTAGCCCTCAAGTTCTCTTTGGAATTTCTTTATCCTTTCTAAAATCCAGCTATCAGAACTGCATGCTCACAGTTACAACTTTACTCCCTTTCTCTCCCTTGCTGTTGTTTTTATTTTGCACATCTCAGGCTCTCAGTAACAGATACTGCAACTGTACTGCACAAAATCCATAAGATGGGAACAGTTTGTGCTCCCATACATCTTCCTTTTCCCTCGCAGCATAGCTACGTACCAATGAGCAGAGCCTGTATTCTCATGTCCTAAAATGTATTGCCTCCTACTTGCACCATCAGTTACACAAACCAACACCTCTTTTGGGGTAATGACCATTTAATTAATAGAGTTCAATTCTTTGTTTACTGTCTCATCTATCACTATAGTTTGCAAAGTTCATAGACAATGACTTTACATTATAGTTAAGAGAAATTTATTTTAGCATTTCTCTGATGCAGAGCACCTAATGTTGCACCTTTGCTGCTTCTTGTGCCTGGTTGCTCCAGAGTTTCTGTGCTGATACATAATATATAAATTGCAATCTCTATGCAAATGTTTCAGTTTCTGATGCTGACATAAAATCCTGAGTTCAGCACAGAGTTCAAACAGCCTTTTTACTCTTTTGCAAAGAGGCTGATGTAGAGCAGAGACAGAAATATTAGCTTTACATTGATTTCATAGAACTGAGGGGGCTTTAGAAAGTACAAAAGCCTGTTTTAACAAATGGTGTGACTCATGCCTTAAAAATTAGGCCATTTCCATAACTGGCTTTTCCCACCACTTCAATTCCCCATGATTTCAGCACTGATAACCTGTGTACATCTCCACTGCCATGACTAACGCTTTCTACCAGACAAAAGCTGTGGTTCCCAGTTGGCCACATCCAGCAACGTACTTCAGCTGTTCAGCACTGTCACTGAGTGATCGCACGGCTGGAGCCACGGAACGGCTGCTCTGTGTTGAAGGAGTGGTGGGAAAGAGATCAAAGTTCCCCAAGGAGCTGCTGTCAAGAACAGAGAGAACATGTTGAAGTGTGTGCTTGTTTGTTTGCGTGAGTCTGTGCACGTGCTGGGATTAAGAGGAAAAGGTCATAAAAGCACTACTAGACTATATGGACTTCTCACTGCTCATCTGTCATGTCTTTCCTCACTTGAAGACAAAAGCAGCACTGAACTCTTTCCACAATACATTTTCAAGCCTTTTGCTGCATAAGGCAGAGTTTTTTTAACTGAGATAGTTTTCCTCTATTAAAATGACGTTAACTCCAGCACTTTTGTTTTGAAGCTGGCATGAAGCAGGATGGTTTTGAATAACAGCAGCAAATATTCAACTTACCCCGTGACAAACCTGCAGGAGATTGCTCTAGACCTTCACTATTACTAGCTGCAACAGTCTGTGTCTTCACATACCAAGTCACAGATGACCATACCAGTCATGACCCCTGAAGTGGCAATGCCCCAAAAAAGTCAATGTCATGCCAAAACCAAATGCAGGAGGATGATACATATGCTAGTGAGCTGCAGGGAGTGACTGGGAGCTGATGGTTTATCTGAAGGAGGTCACAGCCCAAGCTGCTCTTGACAGTTCCCTAAACTTGCCCAGGAAGCACCCAGTTCCAGCCTGGTGTCCCTTTGTTTCCTTGCTCCCTAAGCAGAATCAATGGAAGGAAACAAACCTACACTGCAATGTAAGTTTCTTTTAAAAGTGCTTCTCTCCTTGGACAGCACACAGCTTGCCAAATCTCTCCTCTGCCTCAGGCCTTTTGCCAGTTCAGTTTCAGGCTCTTGCCAGAGAAATGTGTGCGTCCATTCTGACTTTTATAGAGCAAAAGTGAGATTGTGAGCTTGGAAAACACGGACCAGGCGCTGAGACTTGCACAGCGTGGCTGTTGCACTTTTGGCTGGTCCTTGCCGCAGCTTCGCCATGTCCACCTCTGCCACTCCCTGCCCCATCCCTCTTCAACTGCTGCCTTGCACCAAAAAATGTGCAGCTGGAGGAGAATAATTGACACTTTTTTTCTGCATTGGACAATGCTTTTCCCAGTCCTCTCAAAGCCTTCCTGTTTTTCTAAAGCTAATCTGGCATCTGCAAATGCATTTTAATAACAGCAACGATTCAGATTAGTTTCCTTTTGCACATTGACAAATTCCACCTGCTCGGCGCTCCCTCAGATCAAGGCAGAGAGACTACATATGTTCAGGAAGCATGGGGCCTTGGCTCTTGGACTCCCTGTACCATATACCCACACCAGTTGTATTTTCACCTTTTATATATGTATATATGCTACGTAGACTGGAGATAAGCCCACCTGCAAATGTATTCAAATGTCATGTTAAATTGTTGACATGGCAGCTGTACTAAATACTATCTTTTTCTCATTTGTATTACAAGGAATTTGCTTTGAATGGGCAACAGATGTAAGCTTGAATTGCTCTACTTTCCATCAACCTTCTTGTACAAGACTGCAAGGCAGATTCTGGCTCTGAAATACAAAACCCAGAGAACTGTTCCAGCTCATCATAGCTAAGGGTGAAGCCAGTAAGTGTGACCAGAAGTAAGTCCTGCACCAGTAAGTAGATCAAAAAAAATGAGACGTGACATGATTAGAGAACCATGCTTTTGAGCTGTTTCAATGAACTGTGGCACATTCCTGTAGCACAAAAAAAATCTGGACGACTTTTACACTGCCTTTAAAACATCAGGATTACAACAGGTAACTGTCAAAAGTTCCCTGATAACTGAACTACAGAGTATCCTGCTCTTATTAAAGTGGTATGTTCTGCTGGGTGCATTCGCATTTTATTTCAGCTGCCTTAAATAGGTATGCAGAAAATGTTTCTCTATACATTTTGCCTTGCCAGTAGGTTTCCCATCTATTTGCAGTCTATTTTCAAATACACACAATTTACTATAGCATGAAAAGCCAGTGTTGAATCACACACATTATAGCAGTCATTTCAGTTTGTATATGAGGATTTATCATTTTTAATTTAGCAAGTTTACAGAACATAGCCAACTGCTTTTCTCTGCTTCCAAATAAAGTATGGAAAGTACAGTTTGTGGCAAGGGAAGCAGAAGATGAAAAGGCCCATCTGGGTTGTTTTGGGGTTTTTTTTGCTGTTGCAGCTGTTAAAAACTGAAACCCATTCTCTGTCAAAAAAAAAATGGAATTCAGGACTTAATATGAAATAAGCCTTCATATCTTATTTAACGTGTGTCTTATTCTAATGCATAGAACTTGTGGCTCTTGCAACAACCAAACTCCTGTCTGCTTTAGAGAAAGACAACTGCAAAAAGAGCATAATAAGAAGCACACAGAGTAGGAAGCTGGAAGACTGTACAATTATGTACAGAATTCTTATTCTCTGACTTTCCTATTAGGGCAAAATAATGAAAAATATGCAAAATAATGAAAAAAACTGCCATAAGCAGTTGAATTAGTGTGGGTGAGGTTACTGTCCCTATCTATGTGAACTGCTTATTTGTCACACAAATAAACAACTGAGTGGCTCTGCATGGTATCAGCTCAGGGGAACTTGGCTTATAATGAAAACAAAGTTCAGTTGCAGGACTTTGCAGGACTTCAAAGACTAACTGAAAATTTGTGCTTTACTGAGATAAATCATGTAAAAATGTGATGGTTTATACTTTTTAGCATGGAGTATACACAATGAATCGTTGGATAGATCCAGCAACTGATGTGATCCAGGTGTTAGATCTACTAAAAAAATAATATTTAAAATTCTTTGTGTTAATTTAGAAGGAGAAAACTATAACCATCTAAGCCAAAGATTCATGAGGTGGTTCAATGGCACTTAAGAATTGCTATCTACAGTTGCTACTTCCAAGAGAACAGGTTCCAAAGAGAAATCTCACATTAAGGAAGAGGTGTGTGTTCCACACATATGGCAAGCTTTCACATAAAAAGTTAAGAAATGCCAGCTAATCATAAGCCACACACACTTTACAATTTACAGGAATTTTAAATTAGAAACATTTTCAACAAAAGCAAATGAAATCATAATTTGTTAGATATTTAAACCTGCTTCCACGATTTTAACAAACTTCCAACTGCATCATGTATACTGATGCTGGAAAGTAAATGCACTCATCATCTAGTTAAAGGAAAACGTTGCTGTATAAAGCTACAGTCCTTGCAAAGAATAGGGAAAATTAAACATGTGTCTTAAGACTTTTCTGCAGAGACAGGGAGATAGCATATGTCAATATTTACTGTTCTCACTAGGTCGTTACAGAATGTTTTTATTTCTGAAAGTAAATCGTAGAGTTTTGCTGATAGAAGATTAACTCTTGTGATGGGGAAAGTACCTGCTTCTCTGCTAAGCCAGCAGAACTTGCGCCTGCCTTGAACACACCAGATCTGGCCAAGTGCAATTAACTCAATAAAACCTCATAAAGCTGAAAGGTAGGGGAAGAAGACACTCATATCATGATGAAGATGCCTTATCACATATTTACTACCATTATAAAATCATAGCACTGTTAAAATGTTTTGAAGAAGGTATCTGCTGCCAGTCATCTCCAAAGATGTATTTCCACCTCATTTGGGAAATCAAAGCCTATGGCCTTTCCAGAATTTATCAGTCATGCTCCTCTGCTGGTCTGCTAATCTGAGGTCTGACCTCCCTGCAGCAGAGTGGGCAGCCAGGCAAATTGCTTCGTGATGAACTGTGCTGCTGTCACTGCCTGGGAAAGGTGCTTGAGGGATTTCAGAGAGGCAGTAACGCCAAGCACTCACACTCAAAACTAGGCAGCAGCTTGTAAAATGGCAGTAGGAGAAGAGAATGTGATCTGGCATAGGCAGGTGAGAGCTGTGGCTCAGAGCTGTGCTTCTCACAGACAGGCTGTACTGCCTGTGGTGCAGCACAATCACCACGTGCTTACCCTCCACAGCATACAGAAAATGTGCTGTGGTTTGGTTGCTGTCATAGAGGAAATGCAAATAGTCATCTTGCAAAGTGCAGGTGCTACCCTAAAAAGGAATTGATTTCTCTTAATGCTATTAACTTGATTTTAAAATGGAAAGCATTCCTTACTTGAGATTCTACACCTTAACCCTTTCTGCAAGGCAGGAAGGTATTTCTCCATCACCCAAGCTTTCATACCTAACAAGTCCTCATAGGAGGACTGGTGGACTTAGCCTGTTGTGTCAGTGGTACTGTGCTGATGGGGCTGCAGGTGCAGGGAAAGTGGAGCAGCAAGTGCCATAGGCAAGTATAAGCCAGAAAAAGCACTGTGGATAATCTCTTTCCTCCTTGGACATCTCAATATTCCTATTTTCCAGACAGAGCAAGGGCTGTGACTGTGTGGATGCGCACACTCTGCCTGCCCCTAGCCCATCCTTGCTTTAGTCTGACCTACTCTAGAGCTGGCAGAGAACTTCCTCCTTCTCTTACAGCAAAATGCTTGTGAATTTTGATCACAAAAACTAATCTGTCTAATCATTTCCATATGAAGAACTAGGAAAGATCCAGTTTCCTGGAGGAAAGTTTTATCTCTTAATATTGCATACTTCACTGTACTAGAAATGGCCTTTCTACATCTGAGAAACTCCTTTCTGTCACCTTCTGCCCCTGCCCTCACTGGATGCACATTACCACATTTATAATTCTCCCCATAATCTTTATTCCTACATTCTGGGGAAGATCATCAGTGTTCACAAATGCAGAACAGCAACTGGCAATTATACTGTCAATACAAGCCTTCAAGAAATGTATAGTGCATAACACCTTGCTACTTTTCTTATTGCCCTTTAGCACCTGGAGGTACCAGTCCATAGCGAAGGACATCTGGCTGCCATTAGTGAAAATGGTGGTTTGTGGGTTACAATTTGTGTGTGACAGTGGGATTTTGGAACTAAACAATTCAGCACTTAAAGGTTTCATTATTTTCATGTATGGCAATGGAAGCACGTCCAGTTATACAATGCCCAAAGAGATCAGGAAGACCATTTTTTAACTGAAACATTTGATGGTTTTACAGCATTTGTACAATTCCTCTTAAACTGCTGTTTCCCTTTTAAAAATGAGAATCAATGTTTGTTTCCTGTGTGAAACCTGGGGTTTGTCTGACAAATTAAAGTGCAGAAAACTGTGTCAAGGAAGCTGTTCTGAATACAGTGCCTCAGCTGCAGAACAGAGCTTCTCCCAGTGACTGAAATGAAAGTATCAGTAAAATAAACTGAACAATTCCATTATGACTGGAAAATTACTACTGGCAATTCGATGCAACTATATCTGTTACTTACTGTTGCATTAGGTAAGGTAATAAATAGTTCATAAGAATAATAAAGCAAGCTTTACTTTATTCCCATGTTGTGGACACCAAGCATTACTACTAGCAAAAGATTGCCTTTAGGGCAGGAGTATGTTTTATTCTCTGCTCCTGTTCAGAGTGTCTTTCTGCTGGTTCTGCCAACAAGGATGTCAATTAGTGTCAAGCAACATTTTGTTACTGCTGATGAAATACAAAACAAAGGAAGCACAGTACAGTGAAATGAATTTACTGTACTAAGAAATAGAAAACAGCTCCTTTTTAATTAATATTTTCCAGTTGGATCTAGAATTCAGTGAGATGGGGGGGGAAGAGACGACTACTCCTGATGTTTTACACTTTATATTCCAAATTCTGTACTGGGAGTTCTCATTTCAAGCTCCTTTCTCAGACAAAGCCAGCACTATGTAAACCTTCTAAATCCACAGATCAGATCCAGTTGCTAAAGTGAACCCCAAAGCAGCTCTGTGTTAATTCTGCTAGTACTTTCATCAATATTCCAAAGATTATCTTCAGAAGTTGCTGCAGTGAAATTCAGAGGAGAATGAAATCTCCTGTTTAGAAGCATGCACAAAGCATGTCCACTTGAAAAGATAAATCTCAAGGACATCATTCAGTTTTATTTTACTTCCAGCTTCTCCATCAAGGCAGAGCAGAATTCCAAGGAATAATCCTCACCCCATTAAAAGCTGAGTGGAGTGAGTGAAGTGAGAAGGTTCATGGAGTGAGAAGGCCACTTCCTCAGCAATCCATCGCTTGTCAGCACTCTCACTGTGGTCACATCATGAGCTTCAAAGCTACCTTCTAACAGGCTGCTTTGCACGTTGACTGCTAGAGGAGGATGGGCAGGAGATAAATCTGCAAGTCCATAA
Source organism: Ramphastos sulfuratus (assembly GCA_013399055.1). Classification (NCBI taxonomy): domain Eukaryota; kingdom Metazoa; phylum Chordata; class Aves; order Piciformes; family Ramphastidae; genus Ramphastos; species Ramphastos sulfuratus. The sequence goes on along the minus strand of WBNM01000065.1, from coordinate 167,267 downwards.
AGGTGAGCAGGGCCAGCAGCACTCGGGAATCCCTCCCTGAAACCCAGCTTGATGGGGGCAAAATTATTTCCCTGCCCAGATGCACTGCTGAGCATTTGCCTTAGTCAATGAAACAATAGTTGATGTGCAATAAAAACCACATCCTGGCTTTCACAACTCTACAAAGGCTCCAATAGCAAAGTAAATCCCAGTTTGCACCAATGTCAAGTTCTGACTTTATTTCCTCTGCAAAAACATCATTAGCATAGTAAATCACACTTTTGTTTGGGCTTAAAAAAAAAATAAGGAAAGCTTACATTGTATATAATACACAGAAAATGCTTTGATAAAAATAGGAATGAAATCATTCCTCCTATAAAGAGGAGGTGCGGCATACCTTTCCTGTCTGTCAAGCTCCAAACAGTTGGTACCCTATAAATCACAGGAAGCACAGGGGCAATTATAGAACTGGAAGCTAATTACTGTGAACATTCAGAAGAAGCTCCAGGTAACTGGAAACTAAAGGTAATGTTAGCATGATTGCAGCCACGAAAGAACTGTGCAGGTCACTTATATCCTTGGTTCCTCTGTTCCTTAAAACTATTTTTTCTCACAAAGCAGCAAGCAACTTAGTCAATGTAGCACCTTGTATATTAGCAACCTGTTAATATCATCAATTGCTTGTTCCCTGTCAGAATTAGTGTTGATGTGACAGCTTTCAAATCACCAGGATCTGATTACTTTCCCATTATGCATTAAGCAACATAGCTAACAGCTTCTATCAGTTCATTCTATCATCTCCTGGCACTCCTTCATAACTTCTAGAGGCCCTGCAACATGTTTATGATGGACAACACCTGGTCAAAGAAAGAAGGGCAGCTTGCACTGAGAGTAGATGATGACAACATGTGAAACGGGTTTTAGTGCTGGGGGTGATAATTTCTTCACCCTTGGAGCAGTACTGAGAGAAAGCAATCTCCTGCATCCTTAACACCCAGAGCTCCCTAATGCAGGTGCATGTGCCAACCACATTCTGCTGGACTGTGAAGAAACACTTGACTCCGGCCTCAGAGAAGATGCACCACCAGCACAAATATGCAACAATTCAACTGCAAGTGATACCCTCTTTCTTGCTCAAACAGTACAACAACTCTGCAACATGACCAAAAGGGAAAGATGCTTGTCTAGGAGAGTGTGCTCTGCCCCTGTCAGCAAGTACAATGATACACAGAACCTGTCACTTTCAGACTACACACAGAATTTAGCTTATTTATGGCTCTAATTCCTATCTGATCCTTACAAAGCTATATACCTCAAGTATACATATCACTGAGGAAAAGCTCCACAAGTTAATCATTACAAGTGTAGGAGCACTGATTTTCATCCATATGCTTATATTGCTATTACACAGTCCCAAATCCTAGCTGTATTCTGCATTCGAGGCAGAACTTCTGCAATGAGCTTTAGAAAAAGCCACCCTTTTATTAAATAAAGTTACCTATACTATTTGAAACTTAAGATATGCTATGACCAAGAAGATGAGAGACTCTCCACGTGATTCAACCTGAAGAAAGTGCTGTAAAATGTCTAGCTTTTGCTCTCTGGCAGATTTCTCACCATGCTGTATAATCCCATGCTCCAGAAGTCTGCGTCCAAGCTGCTCTGCTTCACTCCGTGTGGTGGCTTCTCCCTCCTGGATCAGCCAGTCAATGAACTCTGATGCCACAAAGGTTCGTTCGTACTTGACTCCTTCCTCTTCCCTTGCTTGCAGAAGAGTATTTTCAGAATTCATCAGCCTGATAGGGAAAAATTTGGTAGGAAAAATGGTTCTTCAGAAAAGCAACTCTAGATCTATTCTGACAAATCTCTCTGACATTAAGCAAACATACATAAAATCTTTCACTGACTTATTAAATCTTTCCCTAAGCTATGAATCTAGACTTAGGGTGTGAATTATGACTGCTTAGTCAAGAGATGTAGGCTTTATATGCCTGTGTGAAGTTAATGCTTTCTTGTTTCTTCCCTAAAATAAAACAAGAGCTTTCAGTTTCCCATTTCCCCTATTTAGTCCCACTTAATGTCTCTGAAAGTTACTGTATCATCAACTTCAAAACAAAATAAGCCTAAAAGCACAAAATTATGACTAATGTGTTTTAAAAATCCCATTTAATTTCTACAGGTAGCAGGACTATGGTTTTGAAAATTCTCCCCATAAGCTCTAAAACAGCTGCAGAAAAATCCAGGACAAGAGAAGCCCAAAAGGTAGTTCTGTTGTTTGAGTGGCTGATGAATATTTAGCATCCAACACCCAGTGACACAAATGCAGTCAGTGAAGATAGACATCTGAACATACTTTGGCATCTGTTTCTGTGCCTCAGCTGGCTCTGCGTAACACCAGAGCTCAGAGGAAGATCACAAGGTGTCTCTAATCTCCTAGCAATTGGCATGTACCTATCTTCAATATGCTAATAAAACTCTTCTCAATTTAAGTAACCTACACAAATGTTAAAAACAAAAAATGAAGAATAAGAAAAAAGTTCCAGTATTTATGGAAAAGTAAGGTTGGCAGTTTGAAAGACAGGTTGGAAGAAGAAATTATAATCGCTTCCTTTCAATACAGAATCCCACTTTTTTCACTTTTTTGTTGTTATTGGGAGACCAAGCACCACAGCCTCCTATATATTAGTTTAATTTCTCTTCAGAGCAATTTTATCTACTATAGCCTAATCATAGGATTAGTGGTAAGACTGAGAATAATAGCTCAAGAGTGGCATGGTTATTTTTGCCATGTAAAACTAGTAACTCCCCTCCATCAACTATTTAAAGTGTACAACTGAATTACAACAGGAATATTCTAGAAACACATAATCTTAGCCCTTTTGATCAAAAATGTAAATTTCATGTAAGATATCTTTCTTGCACTGCGAGCACGTCCAGAGTCCATGGAATATGGCATTGCCTCCTTTGGAAGGCATCAGGAAAATCTCTGCCATAAGAACACAGAGAAAAGTTTCACTTGAACTAACAATGAGGAGGAGGTTTGACATAACTCAGTCCCTGTGATTTCACCACAGAGATTTATTTCCCTGGCTTTGACAAGAGCTAACCAGAAGCCTCAGCTGAGTGGGTCTGACCACCAGGCAGCAGATCACCAAGCCAGACAAAGGCCGTTCAGCCACAGCTGTATGTCAGTGGCAGATACAATGAACTGCTTGTTTACATGTGGGTGTCTCATTGCCAGCAACTCTGAGCTGAACAAAAACTAAGAAAGTCAAAATCAGTTAAATTCAGGGATGAGGCCAAAAGCAAACGTATGTGCCACAAGGGACAAGGCATTGACATTAGGACATTGCAAAAACTTTATTCTTTTTCATATTTTGATTTACAGCCATCTGCATGCAAGGCAACATTTTGTTCCACACCAACCACATCTACTACACACAGCTCTCCAAGAGACCATTTTTAAATGTGTCTTGTTCACCAGGCTTTTTTCCACCCAGCAAAAAAATACAAACCCAAAGCCTGTGTCTTTGGTACCATCTGCTGCGTGGCTACCCTGCATCGGTTACCCAGGCTCTGCAGGCACCAAATAAAAAATCCTTAGGATTATGTTAATTGTTCTTTGATGAGTCTGTAATTAGTTGTCTAGCTCATTGAAGTTACAGATAAAGAGGTCATTGAAAAAGAGATGGTAATAGTTAGATTTTTACAGAGAAACAAAAGAAATTTGGAAAAAAATCAAGCAGAAAAACACTCAGCTTGACATTTCACACCCTTCTGCATGTGCCCAGAATAGCACTGCAGAAAAATCTGGACTCGTGAACAAACAGACACGACAAACTGACAGTTTAACAAACCCAGAAACAGCAATCCACAGACTTACATCTCTTACTGAAGTAAATCACTGTAGCTCCACAGCTGTCAACAAAGCTGTACCAGTTTACATCATGCAAAAACCCAGCCTTTCATTAGCCAGAATTGGAAACTGCCTCTATCTCTTCCATTTCCTCCTTGTTTCAAAAAACCACGAGGCTATTCATGTCAAAACATATTTGCTAGAAGTGGTGTTATCCTGCATTAAGTGAATGCATTTAGACAAACACTGAAATCCAAGCCCTTTTCAAAAGAAAATGTAAACCTTGTTTTGCCTAAATGACTGCACCAGAGGATAAACTTGACTTAACCACTGATGAGTTAAAATGAAAGTGATTCAAAGAATGCAGTCTCAAAATTATCTGAACAATTTCCTGAAATTAAAACCATAAATCTGCACTCCTATCACTGTGAAATCTAGTTGAAAAAAATCTCAGTTGAAGACCATGAGACAACTTACAGCTCCTAAACCTCCAAACACCAGAAACAATCCTGAATGTCTGGTCAAAACCTGCAAAGAATTGCAAACATCACAAAAATAGAATGCCTGCACAACTTGGTTTGGTTTTGTTGGGGAAAAAAAAGGACAGCTGAAATGCCTGTGATGGACTTTATTCAACATTTTGAGGGAAGGTTTTACTAAAGAGGAAATATGTTTATCTCATTTGATCTATCTGGCCAGTCCTATAGACCATGAAAACCGGTATCATCCTGGGACTTAATTATTCAACAACTTTCAGATAAAACTGTAGAAAATCTAATAGGTTTCATCTCAACTTGAACCTCAAATATGTTCACAGAAAGGATTGCCAAGGTTTGCAATGATGTGCAGGGAATCTTAATGAATACAGAGAGTAATTTTAAATCTTCTTATATCACAGGTACAACCACTGAAGATGTCCAGAGTAGGTAAAAAAGGCAATGACATGAGAGAGGAGAATTCAGGCTATGAGGATCTTTGTGGTCACACAGAAGACAGAGAAAGATAGCTCCTTAGCTGAGGGACAGTCCTAAGGTTCCCATGTCTCAGGGAAGAGCATGAGGAATTTAACCCAAACAGCTGCCTGAACGCTGGGAGCCTGCCTACTTCTGCCCATGAAACAACCTGCTGGGCCTCCTAAAGCATTTTGCTCATTTTACCACTGAGAGCAATGGACTGATCTTGGATCCCTGTCCTCAGTTTCGGCAAGCACAAGCTACACTGGCTTCTGAATGTAGCAGTAATCCAGCCCCAGTGTAGGGGGTGGAGAAGAGCAGGAAACAGTGTTGTGTTATAGTGTCTGTCTTAAACTAGCAAAACCTAGTAAAGATCAGCAACATCTACATAAGCAGGGAACAGCTTTTAAAGATATGCTGGATTCAGACAGATTTCCTTGGATGTAGTTAGATGTCTCTTGATATCAGTCCTACAGGCATTTTGATAAAGTAGATTATGCTTGTGACCCCAAATCTGTGCAAGAATACTTTTCTCCAGTTGTTGTCATTTAATTACTATTTTAATTGCACTGAGTATTTTCTTTCCCAATACTATCAGGAAACTGATACAACAGATATATCACATATACACGCATTTAATTGTGGAATTCCTTCTGTAGTGGTCTTTCAGTATTAGATTTTGAGTTTTAAATGCATCCAATGAAACTGTGAAGGAGTGGCTCTTAAGTGTCCATGGACAAGGGACCTAAGGAGAGTCTGTGTACTCTGCACAGTGGATTTGCTACAATAAGCAAAGTAAAGCCCAGCTAGCCCAGGTATGAGTTCCTGTATCCCAGAATGAATACAACATATTTCAAATGATCCATGAAGAATTTTGACTAGCTTTAACTGTCACAAACTGGTTTTGAAATGCCAGTATTTTTAATCTGTACTATATTTAGCACTCAGAGCTGATTTTAAAAGTTTCTGAACCCTTTAGATACGTTGCCTAGAAGCAACCACCTCCTGAGCACACAGTTATATTTAGATACAGGTGCTGGTTTTGATATTAACTCCTTTTCCAAGATGGGAATGGTCATATTATACATATACAGCGTCATCAACAAAAAAACATTTCTCTCATAGAAGAATAGAGATAGAAATAGAAAAAAACAGTGTAAAAGGTTTGCTACTGTTGACTCACTGATCAGTTTTTCATGGAATGAAACAGTTTTCACTGAGTGTTGGAGTGTAAAGGAGCAAATGCTATGCTTAGTAGAAATTTTGGAGCTGAGTGATTCAGTTCACCTGTCCCAGTGCACCCAGTGAAGGACTTTTCCTAGTGGTGTATTTTCTTGTGTCTTATACAATTTTTTTTTCACTTTAAATAGTCACAGTTACTGGGTCTAAGGGAATTTTAAATGTGTGGAACAGAAGGAGTAGTATTTACAATTATTGGTTTGTATTTCAGTGTAATTGCTCATTCACCAGAGTGGCATTCAGAGCCTTCTGAACTTGAAAATTATATTTATTAACAGCTAGTAAAGTTGGGATTTTCCTGAGTGTTTTATTCTAAAAGGGAAAGAAAATTACTCCAGTCAGAAAACAGAACATCTCTCCTGGCTGTTGCATGCTTCTGCTCTAACCAAGCAGCAGAGTGGGTGGGATTCAGTCTAGAGCAATAGCTCAAGCTTTACACTAAATGACACTTCACAACGTTTGCATTAGTCTGCAGCATACGCCAACATGCAATTTATTCTCTCTGCTTGAAAGTACCATGTCACAATCACTGCATCCTGAATGAAAATGTCATTAATTATAGATTGGGAAATAGAGTTAATCTGCCTGGTTATTTGACGGAAGTAATCCAGTGGGATATTCAGCATTTCAGCATAATCATCTGTTTCAAATCTTAATTAGATGCTTTTGGCTGAGTTTTTCTGAAACTCCTTTTAATATAAGCCTTCTTATGTAGAAGCTTTGCAGACTGGAACACCAAAGGTCAATTTTGCCTATTATTTAAAATTGTACCTCCAGGTGAAGCTGTAGATATGGAGTCTCAACAGATCTGTAGCCACTTGTTCCGGGAATTTTGATTCTAATGTTTTTAGGTATTGTGGTTACAGTTTTACATGACAAATCCTTTAGTAACTATTTTCACAGAGTGCAAGGACTTGAATTTACATTGCACTCTCATACAGGATGTATATACAATCCAGAATATCAGAAAATGCTATTTCATTTTAAACAAAATGCTGTAAGTGAACACAGTAGAAAAGCAAAAAATGAAATGGGAAATAGAGAGAAGAGTTATCCACTAAAGTCATGGGACTGCCAGGGCACATTCATGCACAATTTGAAAATCTCTGACTCTTGAAAAATGTGTAGAATTTGCCTTCTGTGGTGCCATTATCAACACGTTCTGGATACTGAGCACAACATACTTTTCATACAGTCTTTGTCCTCTCATGAACACCTTCACCTCATTGTCCAGTGGAAATGTCCCATCATCTTTTCGGAAGCGGTAGAATAGCTTGACATCCTTAAATTCCTTATGCTCATCACACACTGAAACACAAAATAAATTAGAAATTCTTCATGCAGATGTTAAGAAGCTGAGGATCCACTTACAGGTTTCATTGCTGAACTTCAAAGCAAGCACATATGAAGCCTAACCCCCTGTGTTTCTGAGCATACAGCTTTGCTCAGTCCTAAGAACTGATGAAAGGCTGAAGAAAACTTTCAGGCAGGTAACCAAATTGCTAAGTGAGGTAGATATGTGTTCATCAGTTTTGTATGTATCACTGAGAACAAAAAAATCAGAAAAGCATTCATCTGCTATATATCCTGAAACTTTTTGGTTAAAACAATCTGTTAGCTCGTTTGCTTAAAAGGCCATCAGTGTAGAACACCAAATAATTTAAGAGTTGTCAAGCTTCTTAAAGTTACTTGTATTGGTTCAGCAATGTCCTAGGAAACCTGAAACTTGCTGCAGAAACAGTTAAAAGTCTCCTGCTCTCTTAAAACTGTCTCAAGTGCTCCACCATGTCAGCCTGCAAATGGTAGGTACAACAGCAGCACACTGGAAAATGCTAAATAAGGGTTGTAAGACAGCAGCTGACAATGGCCTCTTACAAATGTAGAATGAAGCTCCACACAGGGCATTAATTAACAGGAAAGGCATCCCAGTCAAGTCGCTTCTAGCAGTTGTCAGTCCACACTCACTCTTTGCACCAGAGGAGCAAGAATTGGTACTCCTTTTACTTGTCAACAGAAAGGATGCTCTGAGCATCCCGCAGAACCCATCTGCACCTCTCATGAATTTACCCTAGCTCACTTTGCAAAGTATTTTATCGAATCTGAGTGCAATATGTGAATATTTTCAAGAAATACCTGCTCTATGTATAATATATACATGTATAACATTTAGAAAAAGTTCCAGTGTGCAATTGGATCCTAAGGTAGAAAACATTGGGAGGCAGTTAAAAGATTTAAACAAGCATTCAGCAATAAAACATCTATTGCTCAATTAAACAAAGTCACTCAGGCATCCATGCAACTCTTCACTGACATTTTCTCAATAGAGGATTAAGTAGTCAGACTTGAATACCCTATAATTACTTTATTCTTTAACTATCTACTGTGAGTCCCAGTTTCCATAACAACCCAGAATTTTAATTTAATACTCAAGCAGAAGCTGTAGAACTGGCACTCATTCAATATGTGCATTTCTTACTTTAATTAAGGTGGTGGTAGTGCATTGCAGATAGCAGCAGTATTGCTGCACATACAGTGACCCCTGCATAAAGTCAACATTCTAATACTATACATTTGAAATCAAGGGCTTGGATCTTCTTTGTGTGCCTCCCAGCCTTTATGTGCACCAAAAGGCAACTGAATGCTACCACTGAGTTGGAAGTCTCCTTTTCATCAGTGTAAATTGTTATTCAAGACGCTGAAAGGAACAGATCTCAAATAGACAACTAGTTTAGGAGAAAAATAATCAGAGCAGTCAGACCACTAACTTTCTTGCAGCTGTACCAGCACTTATGTTTGTGCAGCTGGTGTGAGGGACAGGGCCAGAGAACTAATCCACGTGAGAAAAATGACCTTTTTTTTTGCCAGCTGATTTTTCAAATGGCTTTTTCAGCTGGAGAAGTGTGCTCTGGGGAGCAGGGAGGTGAGGGCAGCAGGGAGAGGGGACAGGATCCAGCTGGGGCTGCTCTAGAAGCAGGGAAGCAACAGCGCAGTCTCCAGTGACTTCCCCACCCTTTACTGACATGGGGAACATCACCCACACCTCTTTGGCCTCTCACACCACAGGGGACCTTGCGAAGCTGCACAGTTCAAGGGGGATGCTCCCTCCCTGACAGGGAAAGGATCCTGCCTATACTATGCTTCACAGCAGTCAGTAAAACTGAGCTCAGAACTTTTCGGCAGCTGATGTTGCACTTACCATGGTGGATAATGCTGTGATCCAGTAACTTCTGCACCAGTTTAATAGCTGTCTCTCGGTCTGAGGCCTCTTTATGGTCAATCAGCCAGTCGATCAGCTCTTTGGCAACAAAGCAGTTCGGGTAGGTCTTAAGGTGGTGACGCCGATCTTTAATGACCTTTTCTTCATGCAGTCGGAGCCTGGGGGTCAAACCACAATACGAATATCAAGCCTAAACAGCCTTTGTAACCGTGTAAGAACGCAGCCGATGAACCCAAGCCCTGCTCACAGGATCAGCTTTGCAGGTTGTGGATGAAGAGGAAGAAACTCAGTTACACATCCAGTGCCGGTATCTGACCACCAGGCAGTTCACAGCAAACATTTGTTACAACTTTAAAGCCCATGCTTGGAAAAACTGCTTTTCAGCCCAGTGGAAAAGACCACAAAATGAAGAAGAACAAGGCATAGTAAGGCTATCCCAATATTTCCCATAGATCAATCTACCTGACAGTAATTTTCTTACATTACCACTATCACATTCAATGTTACTCTTATTTTGTGGTGTCACTGCTGTAGTTTGTGGGGTTTTTTTTTCATTCATTTTTTTTAGCTATAGTTTCTTCCTTGGTTGAGTAATTTCATTTTGCCTCCAGCTGCACAACAAGCACAGAATTTATGACTTAAAGTTCAGGCACAAAGCTGTTCCAACACAATCCTTTTTCACACAAAAAAACTTGCCTCCTACTCCAAATAAAGAAGAACTACTTCTTACTTGGGGAACTGTTGGTAAATGCTATCTATCTACCTGCAAATTCTCCCTCATCAACTAGAAAGTAAGGTGGTTGGCTGGTTTTGAGATGCTTGGATCAGAATGCAAGATCCTGATTAGAGTTTTACCTCCTTATTAAAAATTACGAAGTTCTGCATCTTTATTTTTAGTTGTTGGGTTTTTTTTTTCCTAAATAAACAAAATGAATAACATTATCAATCAAAATAATGGGTGCAGGTTTTAAAGAGCTTTTTTAAGTTTTCTTTTAAAGCTTTCTTGTTTCCATTTTAATTAATAATTGTAATAATTCTGGTTTTGTAGTGCCATGTCTATATAATGATTTGGCAAAAAGCATAGAAACCACAACACTGAGGCTCCTATCACATTCATTTCCAAGTGGCCAGGATCCTACCTCGTAAACACTCTCACTGACTTCAAAGAAGTCCTGAGGAATGCTGGAATAATTGTAGGGAGTACAACTATGTCTGTTTTCTTGAGAAGGAGATAGCACAGAAGGGTGTTAACATGAACCTCAAGAAGCAGAGAGCAGGAGTCCAAACAGGTTTCCTCTCAATGCGATTCCAGTACGAAACAATTGCTTTTCTTTAGAATCAAAGACAGGGAAAACATTTGGCTGAAATCAGTGAAGAAAATATTATTAGGGCATTATACAAAGTTTACATAGGCTTCCACCTAAAAATAGTAGCAAAGCAATGTTTTCATTTTGCAGCACTTAGCCTTGAACCCCACTGGAATGGCCAATCCGTGATAATGAATTCAAAACAAGCTTTGTAAACATTAAAAAAGAATGAAGACTTTTCCATTAAAAATACTGACAAATCAGATTAGTATTCTGGAAAGAAGTGCTGGTAAATATCCCATGCATTGTGAAATGCTCTGAGCTAAAATACCTTTGCTTAAACTATATTTTCCAGATGTGCTCTAACAGCTGTTGCCATATTTAGAAAGAAAAGCCTAAGTTTTAATTACAAAACATGCAATCATCAGTATATCTGAAGAAGCTTTAAATCTTAAAGATATTCCAGGTTCTGTTAATGTTCACCCAGCCTTATGCTGCACAATGATCTACAAAAACAAAACTAGGGAAAGAATGTAATATATATATAGATGCAGATGGCTCCACACAGCTTTCAGTCATCAGTGTAAGTCTAAATGAATGGAGTTCATCTGATACAAGATGGAAACCCCCTTCCATGAAATTCTTCGTCCAAACATTGTGTAGGAGTGTGCCTGGACTGATCTGACATTCCACAAACAAGCCAGTAGCCAAGAGTCCCAGAAATGAGTATTTATGTCTTAAACTTTGACTGAAGGCTTTCCTACAGTTAGTGGGCTTATAAATATTTCAAATTCTCTGTCAAAAGGCACAGGTTCCCACTTACAACCTTTTTCCTCACTCATAGTACTTACAGGCTCTCTAGGTACCTTTTTTGCCTATCTTCAGAAAGCTCTGAGAAATTTCATTATCTTAATTATTTCCAGCCTTTTGCTAGATCCAAATTTGCTAGGAGGTTATGAAATCATTAAGTCAAACAGAACAAGCCTCAAGAAACCTGAAAAAACAAATATACCCATAATTTCTAAATGAAAGTGGGAACTTTTTCTGCAGTCTACAGCAATTGTATCCATATTTTATTATGTCCAGGGTAATTTAATTGTAATAAAGAACAAAAAGGGAATTCAGAATTCCCCCTGATGGTGTATGCTGTTTTCTCTGTCAGGGTTCCCTCACCTCTCCAAACCTGCTAAAACTAAACCATATGGAGGAGAGGTTGCTCAATAAATTGAAACTGTACTTATTGCAAACTACAAATGTAAAAGTCTCAGGTAAAGTTATTGAGTATATATTGCCATGTGCAAATAAAAAAGTGTACATATTCAGAAATACTTATCAGGAGCCAAATCCAATGGAATACAAAGGGAAGAAAATGCAACAGTGAATGTGATTATACACTGGAACCAACACTCAAGTGGTCAATTCTTTACCTCTTGGCACTGGAAAACAGGTTTCTCACCGAAAGACCTTGATGTTTTCCATCTAAGCAATGTTAATCACTTTTAGTCAGCTAGTCTGCATGACACCAGTCACATTTCTCCAGCTACAAGTTTTTCTCAAGAGCTGCCCAGGAGAATTTGCTCACTGACAAAAAAACCCGGAGCAGTTTGAGGGGAAAGGGGGAGAAGAGAGGGCAAACAACAAAGAGCAAGGGGAGACATCTTAACAAGCTTTTGAAACACTGCCCCTTTTTAGAGCTGACTAGCTCAACACCAGAAAAATATCCTGTGTACACCAGGACATCATCTGTATATAATTCCACATTATTACTCAAGATTACCTGCCAGATTTTGCACTTGAGAACACAGTCTCCCCTGCCTGCAGAGAACAATGTGAGAACTAAAGCGTTTGAGCAACTGCTGTGAACTGTAACAGGCATATGTAACCCTTTAATATTTACAAATTGATATCCATGGCTCTTATTCATGCTTACAACAAATAAAGACAGCCTGTATTTGCAAGCATGCATGCCAGAACAGTTTTCTCGGGGGCCTGTCTAAACAGGAGTTGCTCCTAATTAACAACATGTAGAGACTCTTGCTCCAAAGAGAAGTGCCTTGCTCCTGCAAAGCCTGGAATGGGCTAACCCAGAACGCGCTGCTCCTGCTTTGCAGTAAACGTGGTCAGAGCTAATCAGGAACAATGCTGTTTGTTGAGAGGCCATTAGGCAGTTTGCCAATTGTCAGAAAAGTCCTGATAATGAAAAAATCAAAATCCTAGCCTTGAAATCGGGCACTAATAAATTGCTCTTGCAGATACATGAAACTTGCATTTTGTTTTCCATCAGGGAAATTACACATTTTGAGGTTTCTTCCACCTTTTCCTGAATCAATAGGTAAGGGTTTTACAAAGGCAGTGCCTGCACAAAAGTCTGTCTTTCCTTTTAAACCCCAGAGACTGCTGGCTGAAGATGCTAATGATGTCACAAACTGGACCACAGTCCAAATATCTCACCCAGCTATTTCCCTTTATTAAGTCTAGTAATGTGTGCTTGGCTAGCACAGATTTTTGCAGAGCACCATTCAGTCCTGACTTCTATGTACAAAAAGACAAAAAAGACTCCCTGCTCTTCTTGGCAATTTTCTGAGTAATTCACCTACCTTTTCCTAGTACATCCCATACAGTCCCTACGGTTATCCTAGAAAGGCTCACTAAAAATGCGCAGGGAACAGGCTGGCTCCTAACACTCAACAGACAACGTGGACTTTCATATAGTGCTCCAGGCATCCATCAACTTTAACCTTCCTGAAGCAATCATAAACACACATACACAGGCATATATCATAGAATCACAGAATATTTTGTGTGAGAAAGGACCTTTAAAGGTCATTTAGTCCAATTCTCTCTGCAACATGCAAGGACAGCTTCAACTATATCAGGCTGCTCAGACCTCTGTCCAACATGACCTTGAAAGTTTCCATGGATGGAGTAACTGTGATCTCTCTGGACAGCCTGTTCCAGTGTTTCACCATCCTCATCACAAAAAACTTCTTGTCTAAATCTACCCTCTTTTAATTTAAAGCCATTAGCCTTTGTCCTGTCACAACAGGTACTGCTAAAAAGTTTGTCCTCATTTGTTTTACAAGCCCACCTTAAGTACTGAAAGATCACAATAAGGTGACCTCAGAGCCTTCTCTTCCCAGCCTTTCTTCATTGTAGAGGTGTTCTATTCTTTTGGTCATTTTTGTGTCCCTACTCTGCATCCACTCCAACTGGTTCGTGTCTTCGTGTGCTGAGAACTCCAGAGCTGGACACAGTACTTCAGGCAAGGTCTCACCAGAGCAGAGTAGAATGACATAATCACCTCCCTTGACCTGCTGGCCATGTTACTTTGGTGCAGCCCAGGATATAGTTGGCCTTCTGGGCTGCAAGTGTGTGTTGCTGGTTTATGTCCAGCTTTTCATCCACCAGCACCATAAGTCCTTCTCTGCAGGGCTGCATTCTCCAGCCTGTACTGATACTGGGGGGGTTGCCCCAACCCATGAACAGGACCTTGCACTTGACTTTGTTGAATTTCTTGAGGTTCACATAGGCCCACTTCTCAAGCTTGTCCAGGTCCCGGTCGATGGCATCTTGTCCCTCAGGTATGTCAACCACACCACTTAGTTTGGTGTCATCTGCAGCTCTGTTGACTTGGTCCCCTCTCATCACTGACAAAGATATTAAACAGCACTGGTCTCAAATATGGGCACTCCTGAGGGACACCACTTGACACTGATCTCCATCTGGACATCAAGCCATTGAACACTGCTCTCTGGAAGCAACCATCCAAGCAATTCCTCATACACCAAAAGTCCATTTATCAAATCTGTATGTTTCCAATTTAGAGAGAAGGATATATTGTGGGGAGCCATGACAAAGGCCTTATGGAAATCCACACAGACAACATCTATAGTTCTTCCTTTGCCCACTGATGTAGTCACTCCATTGTAGAAGGAAGGTGTCTATATTGGTGAGCCAAGGCTTGTCCTTAGAGAAGCCAAGCTACATGGATGGATGGNGTGCTGGGGGCTCCAGAACTGTACACAGTACTCCAGATGGGGTCTGACGAGATAGACAGACAGACAGACAAGACAGATAGGTATCTGTGCATACATACTTGTATATATATGATATATGTAAACAAATCATATATAAACATATATATAAAAATAAATAAAATCTATATACTATTTGTATGATACATTTGTGTATACCATGTATCATCTACATATCATCTATATCCCAAAACACATCATGACAGAACACCTTTTTTTTTTAATGGAAGAATAAAATGGCAGTGAAGAGACCCTTTAAAGAAGAGATTGTTAACAGGACTTAGTAATTGCTAAATGATATACGCTGATGTTGTCATTAGTTGTGGCACAAAGTATGTCCTGCCCCAGAGTATCACCTGCTGCACAAACTCTTGGTTTCAGTGACTATGCCAGCTTGAGCCCTGCTAGTCAGCGTGCATTGAACTACTACAGTTCTGTTACTTCAGGGTAACCTCTGAGCAAAACCCTGTTAGGTCCCTTGAAAATTAACAGTGGAGAAGAGAAACACTGCAGGTGGTTTCTGACATCTTCAAATTCTTTCCCGAGTTTCATACATTTGACAGTTCTGTAAGAGAAGGATTTACTTATTTCCAAGTAAAACAAGTCATGATGTCCTTTGTGACAAAAATATATGAACAGAAAAAAATATCTTGCCAAAGATGAGAACAATTCCCGGTGGCTGAAGAACATGGGTTTTCTACATCTCTTCTCAAGGGATATCATAGGTGTCTCCTGGCAAGCAGAATTGGCCCTTTCTGTTGAAAAAAAGAACTGTTTTTTATCCTCCCAGAGGTCACAAAGTTTGTCTATTTTCTGACCATAACAGTATGAGCCACCTACCGGACAGCAGACAGGCACCTTACTAAAAGATGGCATTTTCTATGTCTCTATGTCACCTTACTAAAAGATGGCATTTTCTATGTCTCTATGTCACCTTACTAAAAGATGGCACTTTCTATGTCTCTATGATGTCTCAGTGACTTAGAAGAATAAATCTCACTGCAAGTTGAAACTCACAGGTCAGCTGCAGACCAATTCATTGCAAAATATGGCAGAGTTTGGGCATAAATACAGATCCAGGAAAATACTGAACAACATAACATGTCCTTTACACTAAACTGTTGCCTTTGCACTGTCAGAAAAAAAGTGAACTAGATCAGTGACCATATAAACTTTGCATACACAGGCAATCATGAAGGTACTCTGCAAATGTACTGTGTATTGCTGGGACAAGCACTTCTAGCTGAGCTTGCCAAATCTCAGATGAAGTATCAGCGATTCACTGCTGCCTGTTCCCCTTTCTATTTATGCTTCAGTTCTGCAATCACTTAGTTCTGTTACTTGATATCCATAGGGGCTAAAATACCCTTTAAAACATGGGGTCATGCTGGAAATAGGACGAAGATATTTCTGTGCTGGCAGCTGTGGCACAGGAGGAATTCTACCACCTGAAACAGGGTTAGAAAAGGTGTCTTCAAAGTAGTTCCTGATATCAGTCCTCCTCAATGAGTTTATCTCCCCTTTATTGCCCACAGCCACATAGTCAACACAAGGATATACCAGAACACAGAGCCAGCTAGAGAGATTTTGGATAAATCATCTCTTGGTGCACTGCGGAGGAAAGCCTGAAGCTTCCAAAGAAGTGGAGGTTCACCAGTGCCCCTGTGGCTTTAAAGAAAATCTTGGGGCTGCCTCTTCTATGAAGTCCTTTTTCAACAAATTCAGACAGAAGTAAGGTCGCTAAGCCTGCAACCAAGCTTGCACAGAGACATTTTCAGTACTCATTACACCTTAATAACACCAACAGGAGTTCTGAGGGATGGACACAGGCATAAAATCAAAATGCCTTTTTTTGTTGGAGACACTCACTCAGCCCAGAAATTCAGGCTCACAGCCTCTCTTGTGAGTACTCTAGACTGCAGAGGAAATCAGACCCCGTGTGTTTGTATTGATCTGCCACAAAACCAGAGGCCAATTGTAAAAACTGGATTTTTACACCTCAAAGGTGTACAACCTGGGCCTTTATCAAGTCTTCATTTAAAACAACACAGCGTAATGCTGTCGACCTAGTGAAACAGCAAATGTAAGTAGGAACTTCAGATCACTTCCATATCAAATTTTGGAATGGTTATATTGGCATTCTTCTAGGGTTTGATCCTGTTCAGGAAAGAACATGTGTAGTGGACTGCTGACTCCATTCTTTTGGCTGTGATACACCCTCGTGTGAGGATAGATTAATGGTATCATCAAATCACAATAGTATTAGTTCACTTCTCAAGAAGCAGAAAAACTCAGTGTCTTGCAGTGTTACAGATCTAACAGCACTTTCTCTTCATGTCCAGAGCAAGCTGTGAAGTATCTCCCTGCCTGCCAAGCCATCTTGATTTCATTTTTAATCCAAATGTGGACCAGCATGAATAATAATTCCAACTGCCTGCATACTTGAACCTGGAGAGCTTCCCTTGTGCAGGAAAGCATAAAACCAGGATTTATAAAGACAAAAACATAAAATATGGGCAAGTTATCACTTCACCTGCCCCTAGTCATAACGAAAGTGGAAGTCTGCCTGTCATGCTCCAGTTGTTTGCTTCCTGGGCTGGAGCTGTTAGAACTCAGCAACTCACAGTTTTCGCCTTAACAAGACAGCCAAACAGAATTGTGCTTCTCACTTGTGTATGGATGAGTTGAGATGCACACATGGGACAAACACACAGGTCAAAGTCTATGTGATGCTACCATGTGGCTTTCCAAAAAGGCTCAATCTACTTTTCACAGAAGAGCAAGTGATCTTTGCTTCTTATTTTCCTACGTAGCCATTACAAGGATATACTTAGGCTTACCAAATCACTAAGTCCCGTGGGGACTAACTTTCTTGAGGATGTCTTTCCAAATCTAAACTGAAGACTTCCACCACAAACCTCCAGATTTTCAAAATGCAGGCCAGAAACCACAGGACAGCTGTTGTTACAGCCATCACTTGACTGGATTAGCACAGTAGTTTACCAGCTCTCATGGACTCGTCCTGAAAATTACTCTCAATAAAAGGAGTTTTTTACAGACAGAAAACTGAGGAAGGAACAGTGTAACTCTTATGGGAGGCCAGTGAAAGTGACATTTGTGTCGAGGAACGTAGACCTGTTATCTCAGTAACACATCTGGGAGAAGCAGATGTTTCTTTGAAAGGCTAAACAGGGCAAATGTAGGTCCACCAGCCCAAGCACTACTGCTACAGCTATTTCTGCTAGCACTGCCTGTGATGGTTTTGGAGTTATCCTCCCCTCCACACTTTGCAAAAGCACCCAGACTAGACTCAGCCAGCTGGAAGTTAGGGAATGAAGCTCTATTTACAGCTTAGCACAGTACACAAGCAGATATATACACAATATAGAGGAATATTTACAGAAATATACAAGTTAAAGGTAATACGGAAAACACAACACCCCTTCCAGAAATCAGAGTCCCCAGGAGGGGCTCCCAACCACCCTTCCACCTTCTCCCCACCCCTCTACCTTACCCCAGGGTTTGCCTTACACGCAAGGTGAAGGTGGAGGATCAGCAAGGGGGGTTAGAAGCAGAGGGGTTAGTGAGGTTACTCAGCAGAGAGGAACAGACCTGCTAGCTCCCAGAAAGAGACCAAGAGACTGTGTTATCTATGTTTTGTGTTGTTATTCTTACACATCTCAGCAAGCCTGTGAGTGAAGTAGACATCACCACTGTTTGCTTTTCACAGTCTATAATATAATTTTCTCCATTAAAATATTCCAATTAGCCTCAAACCAGCACACTGCCGTTCAGGAACCTGGAGAGACAGACTGGGAACAGGGGAAAAGGATGCTGGACTAAAGATGTACATTACTGGAGTCAGGAACAGGGGCTGTAGCAAGAAGACAAGTGGCTGTGCCAGAAAGCCCTGCTGTGTGACAACCACTCTTGGATGCATATTGTGTCCCAAGTGGGTAGGGGAGCCATAAAAAGCTACAGACTGAGGTCCCTTATGCACCAAGGCTGACATCTCTTTCACACTTATCCACAGGGAAAAGCTGAGTATGACCTTGCTATGCCCTTGCACTGCATGCAGCAAGTTTCTGAGAAGTAAGGAGGTCTTTCCACCCACTCATCTCCCATTGCATCTAGGGAAGAGCAACTCCACAATACCCAGAAAGCACGACGACACTGAACAGGTTTGCAATGCAAACAGTAAAAGGCATCATTATTGTCCCAGGTTGAGAACTATAGAGTTAAAAAAAGTCCTCTAGGGACTTGAAGATTGTTATTCAATCCCACAATTCTGCTATCTCTTCATAAGCTCACGGCAAGGCCAGCTTGTTCTCCTTTCCTCCCCCTCCAGCCTTGTGCCGGGCAGGAGCTGCGTTATCGGGACAAACATGTAAGGATAGGCCTGGTTGGGGCCTCCAGAGGCTGTGCTTAGGCCTCTTGGATGGCAGAGGCATGTGGGGGGGGGGGGATTGGAGCACTGAGAATGATAGATTTAGTTTTGGGTTGGGGGAAAATTCAGGGGATCTGCTTTGTAATTTCTATCTGTAACTCTCTTTCCAAATATAATTCTGTTTTTTTTCTCCAATTCGTTTGAGAGCTTCACTCTGTCGGCTCTTTAAACTCACGACAGTTGTGTTCCATGAAACCCACAGAAGAACTCGTATTAGCCAAGTGCCTTATCTCAACTGCAGTTGTGATATTTTTCTCACCCTGTCAATGACTGACAAATAGTTTTGCTGAGACGTTTTATAGCTTTGGGTAACTCATGATCTCAAAGTCCTTTCAGGCATGGCTGCTCTCAGCCCAAGCATGCCAGACTTGCAGGAGATCTTCTCCCTGGCATTTCATGCTCCTGAGAGAGACACCAACTGTTTGGACTCCTTTCAGCAGTCCTTGTCAACCCTGCTGAATAAGAGAAAAAATTTCTAT
The DNA here is from genome assembly GCA_013399055.1 of Ramphastos sulfuratus. Classification (NCBI taxonomy): domain Eukaryota; kingdom Metazoa; phylum Chordata; class Aves; order Piciformes; family Ramphastidae; genus Ramphastos; species Ramphastos sulfuratus. The sequence goes on along the minus strand of WBNM01000065.1, from coordinate 147,756 downwards.
CTTCATCATTAACAATACATCATACTTCTGTAATCTCCCAACTGCTTTTAGCAATTGTTTCCCATCCCTGCACAAAACAACCAATTACTGTGCTGTGTAATCAAGAGCATCATTAAGCACAAATAGCCAGCACCTGACATGTAATAAAATAAGTAATAAAATACAGAGTGCTATGTACTATTGTAAACAAACCAAATTTTATGTTGAGGTTATGATTCAAGACTTCTTATACACTTCCAACACAAAGAAGATATAGATGCAATACTCATTCACTATACAGTATGTTCTTCTAAAGACATCATGTTTTGTTTATCTCTTCTCATTCCAAATCAATAGCTTCCCTTTTTTCTTTTCATGTTCAGCATAACTGCATCACCGGGCTTTATTTTTGTTTTTATTTTGAAGAACATTGTGAAAGCAGTAAGTGAAAAAAATACTGACTACAAAAGGCTCTCTGTATTGAATCCCTTTAAATAAAAAAATAATCTTACCATATTTTTGCTCTAATACATGGTTGTTTTTTTCACCCTCTACATTTGGCAATATTACAATATGCAGAATGTTATGCTGACAAAAACATGATCCAAGGGAGTTCTTTTCACTGTCCTCCAGAAGTATATTGAAACCCAGTGTTTGATCACTAAACTATAAACCAGAACTGGACCTGATGCAAAATTCCTAAACACTGAAAGTAATGACCCATTTGATTGCATCACCCAGAGGTGATTAAATTGTTAGTGGATGACCTTCAGAGTACAGAAATAAGAGAGAAACAGTTAAGACTACAAAATGCAAGACCATGCACTAATAACAAAATGCTCTGCTGGAAACTGAGAACTTGGAGGCTGAAAGAAAAATAGAGTACAAAGTAGCTGAATATGCAGTAGCTAAGCTTCCACTAACTACAGGCTAGCAACAGGCTGTGAGCATATAAAAACCAAAAGCAATTTTAGGTTGTACTGAGATATTTCCACAAATTATGGTTAACCGAGTTGTTCACGTCATTGTAGATGATACTACATGACATGGTCTAAATATTGTGTATTGCTCATGCCACTCTCATTCAAAAATTACAAGCTCAAATAAAAAAAATGAAGTAGCACTATACTGGTGTGACAAATGATGAGCCAGTCTAATGAGCAAAGACAAAAAAGAAACTAGCTTGGGAGTCTTGCCTCATTCAAAGGAAAACTGAAAGGCACAGAATTGTCATCTGTAATCTCTCAGGTGAGCTAAAAGCAAAGTGCAAGAAAAGCTGTTTAGGTCCTGCTGACTGATCCTAAGCTAAAAATCAAGACAAATGTTCGGAGCAAAATGTTTTGTTCCTCAAGTCAAGAACTTACATAACTTTTAGAGACCTGCAATAAATACACCGAAGGATCAGTGTTACAGTATCCTGCAAAAGACCTTCCAGCCCTGTGTCTTATGATTACATGGCTTACACTGATTTCTATGAACAACCCTGGGAATACTACAGGCAGGAAGAATATCAGAGGCTGGGCTTTGAATACCATTCAAACGGCCCTTCTAAAGCCCTGTTTCATGTCAGCCATTTCAAGTATTGGCCATAGTAAGACATTTGCTGTTATTATTAAGGGTTTTAGTAAAAGTGGGTAGGCATTTTCATGTGCTTGTCAAGGCATAGGAGCAGTCAGTAAGATGACAGACATCTGTATCTGTGAGCATGCTTCCTTGCTTCTGCAACACACGCACACATATATGGCAGATTGGAGGGACAGGTATTTAACTGGCCTGCCATTATTGTATAGTCAACACTAAAATAGTGGCATCTTTTCCTCCAATGTCTGAAAGAAATTCTGTGACCTTTGTGACATACAACTACTCCCAAAACTGGTTGGGGAACACTGTGAGGAAATGTCATCAGTAGGCCAGTAGCATGCACAGAGGCCAAGGGTCCAGTCTACATACTTGCTAAATTAAAGCACAGAAGCTAGGAGCATCTGCAGTGGCAGAAGATTCCTCTGCCAGCTCCACAGCCCACCTCCACTTTTTACCTTTGGGTGAAGCCTGTACATGCCTGTATGCAGTTGGCTTTCCTGCCTCCACATGCAATACCCACTCCTTCTGATGAGACACAAATCACCAGGTTTGCAGGAACCTCCAGCCACCCATTTGAGATCTTGTGAAGCTGCTACAGAGAAGCTGACTATACAGTCATCATCATCTTGGTCTTTTCAAGCCTGGAACTTGTCTAATTGAACATAGCCATGTGTTGTTTTGAAATAAAACTATTTACTGAAATAATAAATAGTAATTATTACAGTAAATAAATCAGAATACCATAAATTCTTATTTATTTACTGCTCATGTGCAGCCTTTTCAGTTCTCTTGTCATGTTCGCCTAAGAAAAACATTGCTTTGAGTGTAAAACACAAACTGAAAGCAACAAATCTGCAGATCCTAATTAACATTGTGCTCATGTATGTATGTTTTTCTTAAAGAGAAACCTGTAACATCCAATAAGGTTTCATCACCAGTGCAAAACAAAAAAGAAGAAATTAATCACCATCTGCAGAGAAAAAAATTCAAAATGTCTTGATTGCCCCAAACTACACCAAATGAGTTCCAAAGACACCTATGCCAAATGGTAGTAATTCGCTCAACAATTCTGCAACATAACACTACTGTACTTGGTTTTACAGCATAGAAAGGGTCTCTCTCTGACATCGATGTTTTAAAGATAAAGAAATATCCTACCTGCTTTAGATCTTTTTCTTTCTCTAAGTCATACAAACAGGTAATGTGAAGAATTATGGTATATAAATTTAGGGGCATTACCCAATGACTTGAAGTTACTCACTGCTTAAATTCTGGCAATCTAATGAAGAACCTTATAATTAAGGAAAATGTACTAAAAATTTCTAGTTAAAGACTAATTCTATTTCAAGGATTTTACTTTTGCAACAAAACCAGCCTGGAGATGCTTTTTTTGAATGAGCTCAGCATTTTTCTACATCTGGCAAATTATATGAACAGATACACAGCTGCTGCATAACCACTTGTTATGAACAGTTCCTTCTGTCAGGATGCTATCAAGGATCTTGTCTTGTTTGATTAGGCCTTGTTAAATGCTCACAAGCAGATGAGCTTTGAAAAGACAAATATTACAGAAGCGCTCTTCCTCTGCTTTTAAGATTAAATGGAATTTTCCTTTAAAGTAACAAATAAACCAATAGTGACTCCAGAAAAGCTCTGCTGCTCTGCTGAACAGCTTTCTCCCATTGCTGAGCCATGTGTTTGCCGCATCTCATCCTAGGCAAAATTCTCTCTTCACGCATGCAGAAAGCTTAGTAAACACTTATGTGTGCTCTGACAGTCAGTTCAAAATGTGACCTCTTACTACTTTAGTAACTCAGAACATGCACTGTGAACCTTATCCACCAAGTAACAGGATAAGCTTTACATACGCTATCGGCCACAGTCAAATGCTGGTAGGCTTAGATTACAACCACACAGTAATGTTAACAACATGCTCCAAACGCTGGGTCAGGCCTGAACTTGAATCCAAAACACATGCTGCACAGCTAGGGATAGGCTTTAGATGGACAACAGGACAAAAGGCGGTGAGAGGTTAAGGCCCGCACTGTGCCCTTTACACTGACTCAGACATTCTCCTACCATTGGCGTCAATGACCCAACGCCATATGTCAATCTTAAATCTAATTCTCTTGCTCAAGACAAGCCTTGACATCACCTGTCCTGAAGAAAGGCAGGATCTGCAGGAGTCCGTGTATGGCTACTCCTTAGATGGTGTCAATAATCAGGATTGAGCAGATGGACCACAGGCATTTCTTGCAGCTATCCAGACACACAGAGGTATGCTAAAGAGCATGCCAAGGTTTAGTCCTTTAGGTAAGCCCTGGCTACCAAAGCACTATACAAACAGTGCCAATTAGGTCTTAATTTGAATGTAACTACAATGAGTTTTCTCAATGCTTAGCTATACAAGATTCCAGTCCACACAGAAGCTGGCTGTGCATGTATGAACTGCTGAAACGGCAGGCGGCTTGTGGCCACCAAAGACATTAAATCATTGATCAAGTGGCCAACACCTTCCTGCACCTTATTCTACAGATCTATCATTTTCTGAGATGGAATACTGACATTTTACATGAAAAGATGCAAATTCCAGTCCACAGAAACTTTCCTTAGCCGCTATACATTTAAATAAATTCTTCTCTCTGTGTTCATCATGCTTCTCCTAAAAAGTTTAGGCAATCCTTTTTTCTTCCTTTGTCTCAGCGTTTCCCAAGAGTACCATCATTACTGGCCTCAAATAAACTCAGACATTCCATATTTCTCAAAAAAAGAAATCAATACAGAATACAAACACAATTCATGTGAAATTGTGTAGGATGCACTGTTTCAGCTGGCGTTAATTTACAGATTTAACAAAAAAAGTCACATGAAGTTCTTAATATATTAATTTGGAAGCTGCTCTAGCTCCTCTGTAGCTAGCCAAAGTGAATGCAAGCAATTATCTATTAACCACCACTGTCTGATTCATTACAGCAGGCCCAAAGTATAGCACTTGGAAAAGCCACCACTTTATAGAAACCTAAAATGGCTGGATTTTTCCCATTATGAAATATTTTTAAAGGTTCTAGGTCTTGCAGCATTGTGATAAAGCATAACAGCATACACAGAAAGCAACAGCTCTCATTGCTTTGTGCATATTGGAAGAAATATCACAGATGTCACAGAATTAACCAGGTTGGAAAAGACCTCTAAGATCATCGAGTCCAACCTATCACCTAACACCTTCTAATTAATTAAACCATGACACTAAGTGCCTCATCTATTCTTCTCTTAAACACCTCCAGGGATGGGGACTCCACCACCTCCCTCTGCAGCCCATTCCAATGACAATCACTCTTTCAGTGAAGAATTCCTTGCAAACATCCAGCCTAAACCTGCCCTGGTGTAGTTTGAGACTGTGTCCTCTTGTTCTGTCACTGGGTGCCTGGGAGAAGAGACCAACTCCTGCCTAGCTACGATCTCCTTTCAGGTAGTTGTAGAGAGCAATGAGGTCCCCTCTGAGCCTCCCCTTCTCCAGGTTGCACACCTCCAGCTCCCTCAGCCTCTCCTCACAGGGCTGTGCTCCAGCCCCCTCACCAGCCTTGGTGCCCTTCTCTGGACACGCTCAAGCACCTCAACATCTTTCTCAAATTGAGGGGCCCAGAACTGGACACAGTATTCAAGGTGTGGTCTAATCAGCACTGAGTACAGGGGCAGAATGACTTCCCTGGTCCTGCTGGTCACACTACTTCTGATACAGGCCATATTATCACTTTTAAAAGGTGAGTTAACAGTAGGGCACATGCCTGATATAGTCACTTCTTCATTCGTGTCTGTAAAGGCAAGGGAATTTATCTCATCACCTTCCTAATGCATGATCGGATGAGATACATCCCTCCACAGGAAGTAAGTCTTAACAGTTCTGATACCTTCTTCGTCAATGCAGGACTGAAAATCCACTTTCTACAAGCAAAGTTGGACCTGTGAGACTATGGAATTCATGGACACAAAAAAATTCCCGAACTGGGTACTTCGTGCACCATGTGAGCACACTCAACAAGTTTCTGGTATCGCCATGCAGGCAGAGAATGGAGGAGCAGGTGGTTTGGCCTGAGGTTCCTTTTCCTCTTGTAATGCCAGCATGACATAGCCAGCAGGATTTCTGGCACTAAAATGACCTACTGGCCTTACAGCATGTGCTACTCTGTACACTACCCCCAGTCTTTTTTCTGTTCTCATTCTGCAAAGACTGACATAAAACCAGTAACTCCTTTGGTTTCTGTCCCCTAAGTTCTTAAGAAATGGATCTACCTACAGGTAAACTTCACAGACACCTTGAAAAGTTCTCTTGGTGGTGGGAAGAGTTGCAGTATTGGCATCTCATGAATCTCACAGGATCTTATAAAACCCTAGCCTGACTTAATCTTGATTAAGTCAAGTGCGGTCAGGGGAATCAGGTTATCACCTTTATACCTTCATAAAAAAATCTTAGCTGAAATGGAGATTTCCAAAGTTCCTGGATTTTAATTTTGAAATGGATACATTTCTCACTTTTTAATTTACTTGGCAAGCTTGACAGTGTGAAAGGAGTGGTATTGCCAAGCACCGCATACATTGTACAAACTAACCCCGCTGATTTTGCACTGAAACAGGTTAGGAAGTATTCTCACAAGCCCTCCCACCAGTGAAACTAAGTGGATAATAATATCTGGTTGCCAACTGGAAACAAAATGCTGATAGTATCAGCCACCACAGCTTAAATACACTACAGCTTCAAGGCACATCACACTGGGCCTTCATGAAACAGAGTAATTTGGGTTGGAAGGGACCTCTGGAGGTCACCTGGTCAAATCTACGAGCATGTTCACGTAGTGCAAGTTGCTCAGGGTTATGTAAAGGCAAGATTTTAATACCTCCAAGCTTTTCTGGGCACCTATACCAATTTTTCACTTGTCCTCATAGTGAATAATTCTTTTCAAACATTTAATTAGGAATTCCCTTGCAAATTTTGCCTACTGCCTCTTGTCCTACATCTGTGCACCTTGCAAAACACTCTCTCCATTTCCCTACACCTTCCCATTTAGATAGTTGCAGCCTGCAGTAGGATCTCCCTGAGCCTTTCCTTCTCTAGGCTGAGCAGATGCAGCCCTTGGCATCTCCTTGTATATCATGTGCTCCTGCCCATCCCCACCCTGAGAGGCAGTCCTCTCTGGGGCTTTCTCCAGCGTGTCAATGCATTTCTTGTACAAGGACATTTCTTTGCTGTCTCTTTTAGCTAACTGCATCATTTTGCATAGACAAAGGTTAAGATAATAAGTTTTTAATAAACTTTGTTTTATTTTTTTGTTTAGTGTGCTTTTAAGAACTGACTTTTATCATTTTCTCCAATTATATAAACAGCAGTGTAATATCAATGGCTCCTATTATGGAGCCATTTTTCTCATCACAGAGATCTACTTTCCAGTTTAACCTCATCTATTTTCTACCTTTTCCCAAAAGACTCAAAAGGTTTGAGTTTGTCCAAATGCTATTAGTTCTGTAAATACTTGAAATGTCCAGAAGTATTTCCATTTCTAGCCTCAAATAATTCTCAAAATGGCATTTGTACAACCCCTTTGGATTTGTACATGATGTTACTCTGAAGTTTCTTCACATCACAATCTCCCTGTTTGCACTAACTAAGCATCAAAGAGCAGTTTAAGCTAGCAGCTACTGTTTCTACGTCTTACTAAAAATAGCTAGAGGAAAGTGTAAGTTAATTACACCCTAAGCATCAGGAAACAATTAACAGCTGACTTCTAAGCTATACAATTATACGCTGCTGCAGAAAAGGATGTGTAGCTATCAGGAGAAGGATCTCTTCTGAAAGAAAAAAAAAAAAAAGAAAAAAAGAAAGAAAGAAAGAAAATTGTTCCCCTAGTGACAATCATTGTTATAAATAATGCTTAGCTGGTATATTTTCAGAAGTAATTTCCCTTATTTGCAACCCTAATTCTGAGTGACACGTTGGTCACGCGCTGTCAGGTTTTGTTCACAAAGAGGATAAACCTAAGTGCTGGACTCTGATTCCTCTGACAAGCACTCCTAACTTCAGCTTCCTGTGAATATTCTATAATATTCAGTAGAATTAAATTTAAAATAATTGTGTTTATGAACCATATTGTAATTGTATCTTGTGTTTGGTTTGCCCGTTAAACCGGGGCTGGAAATGGTTTGTGAAAACACAAAGGGATGCACAGGTTTGCTTTAAGCAATCCTAATACTTTGAAGACATAAATAATATGTGAAGAGCAACAGACACAACATAAAACCCACCTTTTTTTAACTCCTACTGATAAACTCATTTGGTACAACACGCATTAAGGTGGTGCAAACACAAACCCAGCAGGCAGTACAACAGTTCTGCTGAAGGCTAAGGGAAGCATTACAGCAACACACCTGTTCCACCAATGGCCCTTGGTGTGAGAAGCAACCAAACAAACCTCCATAAACATCCACGACTTCAAGTCAAAGACCACCATGCTGGATGGCTGCTGTGTTACTGAGGATAGGAGAATATTCACAAACCAGGTAGATTATATAACCTCCATAAAGGATAAAAATCATACTATTAGTGCTGCTTATCAGCAGAACTTTGGTCTCTGCAGATTCCTTGGGCAACGCACCTGTAGGACAGCTATTATCTCTTCCCCAGAAAGGGCAAGTTCTGTTCCAAGTTCTCCTTCCCTATTATCTTACACCTCAAAGCTTCTTTGTCAAAATATCCTAGTCAAACATTGTCTTGTTTGGCTCTTATCTACTGGGAATGCTCTTGGAATGATTAGTTTCCACAGCTCCTGACCTCAGTAAAGTTGTCCATCTCCCTGAGTTGTTCCACTGCCTCTGCTTTTCTGGCATATCAAGCACACCATTACTGTTCTTAGCCTTCTCTTTCAAGCTCCCATCTTTGCTATCACAACTTCTCAGGTGATGGAGGCTTTTGCTCTGACTGCTAATTGAGTTCCAGTTTTGCCATTCAATTTTAAATCTTCAAGTGAGCATCTTTGTGCTTGCTGCCTTAATACACAGGAGGCACCTCACCCAAACAGCCACAGAGCTGTTTCCATGTAGTCGCTCAAATTCTATTCAGCATTGCTATGATTTCTGCCAAAAAATCTGACATCTATACAGGAGTTGGGCTGCAGAAGAATGGATATAAAGGCTGAGAAGGGGCTCCTGAAGTGACGCAGCTATACTTTAACATCAGGATTTGACTCCCTGAGAAGCCAATCTCACCATGGTCCACCTCAGCAAAAGGGGGCTCTGTGGAGTTCCTCGCCCCCTGATTGCAGCCCATCTGATCTTATCTCTTGCACTGCCGTTGGTGATAGTCTGTCACAATGGTGGCTGTCACCCTGGGGTCAGACACACACCAAAATGCAGATGCACTAGGCCAAGCAACAAGAGCCTTTTTTTAGGGGATTTGGGTTGCCCTCTTCTGCAGCAGCAGCTTAGACACATTGGCTTGGTGCCACTGCAAAAGCCACAAAGTGACCTACAATCCCCTGGTTTTCCACAGAAACCAAAACACTCTCTTCTGCCTGCAAACCCCTGTCAAACAGCTGTGGTAGTCCATGTAATCACCCACACAATTGCAAGGCAATGTAGGATTATGGCCTTGCTATGTGAAAACCAGCTTCTGTATTTGCTCTGAATTAGCAAACCAAATCATGCACATTTTTTTAATTATCTCTAAATGCACCTTTGAGACCTGAATGCATTTACTGGATTGAGACACTGTTAAGAAGCAGACCATGAAGACTGCAAAATTATAGGGCTGATAATTAAGATAGAGAGTTGCATTCTGAAGTAGTGCCGTGATGTTCTGGTCATATAAATTACATAGTACAAGTAACATATAAAATGTCAATATTTATTTCTACTCATGCACAAAACTGTGACAAGAGTGATGAAGTAAAGATAAAAACCTTGAAAGGGAAATAATCTAAGCATATTGCAAACACAGGTTCTGTTCTGTCTGGTAATGACATGTGCATTGGTCTTCTAAACTAAACATGATTTTTACAGTCTTGTCTTACGCTGCAGTCTGAATTTTTTTATAGGAATTCAGCAAATGTTTGACCCATGCTGAGTTTAGGCAAGTAAGCACTAAAGGGGTGGTCAAGCAAACCCAGCAGTGGCTGCTGCCACCATTGCTTCTCTCCATAGTTGACCATGTGTTCTGCCAGCACTCTCACCCCTGTGCTAGCACTGGTCTGACCTCATGCTGAGCCTGTTTAGAAAGTTAAACTTTTCTTATTTGGCTTCAGCCGCTTTCGTTCCTTGAACTTCTGATCCCAGATGAACACCAGTGAGCTGTGCAAGAGAGGCGATAAGAGCAGGGCAGTCAGACTGTAGCTTGCAGTCAGATCTGCTGTATCAGAAAACCACAGCCTTAAACTGTAGTTTAGTGACGTGGGGTAAGCCAGCACCCATTTCTCCTCTAATACTTCTTCAAATAAAGCTTTTATGTGGCCATGTGGTAAATTGGTTTGTAAAATCTGACCCAGCTGAAGTATCAGCAGTACAAAAGCCCTACTAGACACTTCTGTGCAGGCCACCTTACGGCGATGGTCCAGAGATGCTTAAGACAGTCCAAAGGATGGGAAGCTCTGGAGAGGGGCTGGTCTAGATGACCTCTAAATGCCTGGACATCTAGTGACAGGGCTGAAGAAGTCTGTGTCGGGAACTTAGCCAGACTGCAGAGAAGCTAAGACCTGCTGCTGGCACAATATCCTTCACGTTCTTAAGCTTTACATCACAGAAAGTGCTAAAATTCTTTTAAGTTGTATACTTCAAAAAAGTACTGGGGTCTACAGAGATAAGAAATACCTCCATTAAAATAAGATGCACAGATTCCTCCCTAGTCTTTGACTATTATCCAATAATGAAAGCTGGTTGATCTTGCTTGTGGCTTCATTCCAGTCTTTCACTCTACTGATAAGACTTTGAAGGGACAAAAGAGTAGATCCTTTCCTGAACACAGTACTCAGAGCTCCCCACTCAACCCAGCACACAGAGTATCATCCCTGCATCTTCACATTTGGGAGATACTTTTCTGGTTTTGGGATCACTGCTTGGTTCAGTGTCTCAAATCTCAAACTAGAAATCCCAGTCCTGAAGGAGTCCCACTTTGGTTTCCCAGGTTTGGCAGCTTCACACAAATCCTCCCTTACCATGCAGAGCCTGCTGCTGCTGCAACTGCAGCCAAAATTTGTGTTGCAAGGGCTTTGTTTCTTTCAGAGTACACAGTACCTACCCCTGCTGAGACCTGATTAATAGTTCAAACTCACAGGCGCAATCACTAGGATAAATAGTAAATAATAATACTAGTAAGTGGTATAAGGATTCTTTGTCATGGTGCCAGCCTATGGCCACTGCCTGCCATGGGACCAGAGATCACGTAGGAAATGCAAAGCTAGTTTGCTTTGGGCACATTAATTCTGCCTTCCCTGCAAGAGCATCAACATCAAAACATTCTCCTCCACCTGTTCATGGGCAGGTTCTCTAATGTTAAATAGATAAAAAAATTCTTAAACATGCTACATACATCCAAGGTCCACTGTTTGTCCATTGATCTCTGCTAACCTGAGATGAAAGTTAATGACTGATTCCATCTGGAATGGAACACATAAAACATAACAGCACAAACCACTTCTACAACATCCGCCTTCTTGTGTACCTAGAGAAGGAGCAATCTCTGTTTGCACATGCGTTGTTAATTACTTGATCTCTGAGTTGTGCTTGAGGAGAGCTGCTGACAATGACTATTGAAAGTCACAGCATAGAGGAAAGAACTGAGCAAACAAAAGCCTCATGTCTTGATTTCTAGAAATGTTAAATAGCCAGAAATGTTACTGAAAGACACAAGGACAGTGGAAAATGCTGCTCAGGGGAGTTGTGCAGTCTCACTCTCTACAGTTATTCAAAACCCGCCTGGGTGTATTCCTGTGTCATCTGGTATAGGTGATCCTGCTCTAGCAGGGGAGTTGGACTGGCTGATGTTTTGAGATCACTTCCAGCCCTTAATATGCTGTGATTCTGTGAAATTGAAATTCCTGGCCCAGAAATCATACACATAGGGTACTTGATGTCATTAAAATTAGTACAAACAGGCAAGACTGAAACAAATCCAGAGAGATGTCATCCAGAGGGACCTGGACAGGCTGTAGAGGTGTGCCNGTTCAAGGCCAGGTTGGACAAGGCCTTGAGTTACCTGTACTAGTGGGAGGTGTCCCTGCCTATGGCAGGGGGTTGGAACTAGATGATCCTTGAGGTCCCTTCCAACCTTACCATTCTATGATTCTATGATTCTATGAAATTACAAGGTGCATCAGGCAACAAAGATTCTTTAAAAAAAAAAAACAAACATATAAATATACATATAATTTTGAAAAAAACCCATGCTTTTCATAAAACTAAAATAATTTATATTAATTAAAATACATAACTGAAAGTGATACAGTTGACATAGTGGGAAACTTTTTAATTTTAGAGCACTTCATTTTGCAGCTCTACCAACCTTCACTTTGAAATATTTTCTTCTAGTGCTTTATGTTACTCACATTTCTTAGTTGCTTGACTTTGGAAAACAAGTTAATGAAAGTGAATTCTTTGGGACAAAGCATTCTGGAGCTTTCTGTTTCGCAGCAATCCGATGATACAACCTCCTATGCCCTGTCGGCTCTGAAGTGGTCAGCAAACAAGACCCTCCTCATGCAAGAAAACTGAAACTATTTTTACCAGGGTTAGTTTTGAGCCAAATTAGTAGCTCTTGGCTAAGGGAAATGAAATCACTGATAAAGAACCATGGAGGCTGCAAGAACAAGGTACAAGGGGCATAAAAACATATCATCTCTTCAGGTGGAAAAATGCAATATTGATTTGCCTTAGACAGGTTAGAAAATCTCATCTTAATGAATTCTGTCTCTAAAAATGGCACATACATTTGTCTAGTATCTGAAGACCAGTGAGGACCTGACTTGAGAGGAAGTGACCTCTAGTGACAGCATTTAATAAATTATGTAACTATATGGTTAATGTATTTCTATATTATAGCAATATATCAATGCTAAGGCTTTCTTGATTAAATTTCTCTACACACTATTACTGTTACGTGCTCAAGGTTCTTTGCACTTTAGAGTGACAATTAACATTTGAACCTTACCATCCCAAAAAAAAGTTGACTATTTATTGCTTAGAATAAGAAATGTGTGGACCTGTATGTGTTATCAACCTTCAGAAGTTGTTGACTCTGAAAGTTATGCACTCCAATACATTAAGAAGTTTTCTTAAAGTGATAATCTTCTTGACATGAAACCTCTGGTATACTAGTGAAAACTAATTTTGACTGGTCTTGCAGTTTCAAGATGTATAGTCTCAGTGGCTGATGCAGGGCGATATTGTGCTGCCTGAAGACCCTTCAGCTGAATCATGCTCACCTCAGCTCTCACCTTGCTCTTCCTAGTTTCCTGCACAGCTGTAAGAACCTATCAAAGGGTCTGTCTTGAAGTGCAACACTGATGAAATCTTCATCTATGTTTCAATTTAAAGGTTCACCAAGAACCAAATTTCAGAAGTCACACAATCACAGAATGCTAGGGATTAGAAGGGACTCATTGAGTCCAGCCCCGCTGCTGAACACCTAGGGCAGGCCGCACAGCAAGGCATCCAAGAGTTTTGAAAGTCTCTGGAGAAGGAGACTCCACAGTCTCTCTGGGCAGCCTGTTCCAGTGCTCTGTCACCCTCATTGTAAAGAAGTGTCTCGTTGTGCTGAACACCACCAGAAAGAAACTGGCACCTTCATCCTGACACTCACCCCTCAGAGATTCAGACATTGGTAAGGTGCCCTGTCCACCTTCTCAAGACTGAACAGCCTCAGGTTTCTCCGTCTTTCCTCATAGAAGAGATGTTCAAATCCCTTAATCATCCTTGCAGCTCTCCGTGGACTCTCTCTAGCAGATTCCTGTCTCTCTTGAATTGGAGAGCCTAAAGCTGGACACAGTATTTCAGGCGTGGTATCACAAGGGCAGGGCAGGGCAGAGCAGAGGAAGAGAAGAACCTCCCTACACCTGCTGGACACACTTTTCTAATTGCACCCCAGGATGCTGTAGTCCTTCTTGGCCACACAGGCACACTGCTGTCCCACGGATAACTTGTTGTCCACTAAGACTCCAAGGTCTTTCTCCGTGAACCTGCCTTCCAGCAAGACAACTCCTAGTCTGTACTGGTGCCTGGTATTATTCCTCCTCGCTTTAAAAAATGTGTCTCTATTAATCAAAAGTTAAAGTTAGGTATTCACTCAGTTAGCTACTGGGTACAGAGGAAAAGGCACTACTATATGTAAAAATGTACCGCTAAAACGTAGTTCAAGATCCTGTTTCTTTTGTTCATGTATCATCCCCATCCATGGACCAGGATTTGTATCATAGCCTTATCTCCCACAAACCGCTCGTGACAAAAGCTGGTGGGCCCAGTGCCAGCAGGTGCCAGCACACAGTAGGGCAGAGGCTCCTGACCTGGTAAAGGAGAAACCTAGATTGCAAGTGATCAAGGGACAGTAACAATGAGAAAGAAAAAACTTTTTGGTCTCCCCTCCCTCCACTACCCAGCTTCCACTTGCCTGAGATGGAGGCACAAGGCTTCCACCCACATTGCCAGCACTGCCAGTGTGTAGTCAAGCTCACTAAGCTGCTGCTAAGATGACTTCAGCTCTCACTGCATGAGGACATCCCTGCCAGAGAGGGACAGATGTGCAATAAATAAGCCACAGGCATGGGGGTTATCAGGCAACATGCGAGGCTAGGGCAGGCCAGGCAATAGGAACTTTGTAAGGAATTTAAATCAAGCAGCTCTTGTAATTATTTTGAGTTCAGACAAGCATGCTGTTTGGTCTAGTACAAGAGTGCTTTAAATATCTACGTTTGGTTTGGTTTGTGTAAGCAACACCATGTTCACAGTTTCGTTTTACACTTCTACTTCCAAGTTACGTGTTCATCTTGCAGTATGCAACACTTGCTCATATGCACTTTCACCCAAATACATACATAATCACCTGCCTGGCTGCATCACTCCCATTGGGGGCTTATATCTGTAAGCATCACTAAGAATAGAGTACAGTACATTTCCTTGAGTGCAACTGCGTGCTGGTATTCTCTCATCTGTTTGCCTGCCCAAAAGGCTGCTGTGATAGCCTGTCTTTGATCCTGAAAACCCTCCATGTTTTCATTTAGCTTTAACAATTACACACTTATCTTGAACAGGAAGAGGGAAACTTTAAATGCAGGACTGGCTAAAACTTGTCTACCAGCCAGTTTTCTATCGCATATTTTGCAGCTTTTATTCTCTAGCAAACTGAAGAAAACTAACCCTTTGCATAGAGAATCACAACACCACCACAACAAAACAAGGCTAACAAAAAACAAAAACAAAAACAAACAAGTGAAAAACCACAACTGAGGGAAGAAAGACATTTTTGGGTGCTGTTTCATGAGATGGTTCCAGCTGACCTGACTGCTCACTGCTGCCAAAACAGGAGATCTTACTTCTTTTCTACTACCTCCTTTTTCTGCTTCTCATTCCACATTTCCACCACCTATCTTCTGTGGGTTCTGGCAGTCAGCATCTCTGAAAACTAATTTACCCACTGGATTGCCACATAGGGTCTGCTCCCAAGAAGGTGAAAAAGATACACGAGCAGGCATGAGGGAGGAAGTAGGACCACACAGTCAGGTATGGGGATAGGAACAAGGTCAAAGAGACTGCAGATCTCCTCATTCAGCAGTAGCAGACATTATGCAGGCTGAGTTGTTGGTGGAATCAATGTCCATGGAGATCTAGGCCACTTTCTACAGATTCACAAAGAATGTCCATAGGCAACTTCACACAACAGGGAATAACTGTCTGTAGATCAACCTGCCCGAAAGATAATATCATGTTTCATTACCTTAATAAATAATACGACAAATGTCATCCTTGATTGTGATGAGCTCATCCTAGAAGCCAAATTTGTTGAAGTTTCCTCAGTCCTCTCAAGGAAAGCTTGCAAAGCTTTTGCTTTTAGATTGAACTATGAGGTCTATGAAAAGATTAATGTTATCTTCTTAGACATTTTGTGTTATCCTTGAGTCTTCAACTTCTAGTGAGATAAAGGTTACAGCAGGATTCTTATCAGACACTTGGATGCCAACAACTGTGCTTAATCTACCATGTAGAGTCTGTGTGTTGGCACAAGCTGTCACCCTAGGTTTCATTTCATGCGACTTTGAAGAGGAATCTCAAGCTTGAAGCAAACACTGGTGTATACTGGAACCAATGTTTACCCCCCAAACACGTATCACTACTGTGCCTGCCGAGGCCAGCAGTCCTTACCACATGGATGCAATCAGTAACAATGTAGTGTCCGTACTGGCAGCATTGATGGCACCTGGCAAACCAAACATTTCTATCATTTTCCAATGTCCATCTGCAAATTGAGCAAAAATTTCAAAGAAAATGCAAATGAAAACTACTGCAAAAATATTTTTACAACCTCCTTTTAGTTACACATATAATACATAATAACACTAGGATTTTTAATTCCCGAACCATGGGATGTTCCATCAACAAACTGAAAGCCTTAAAACTTTTTCTCCTCTGCAGTGTATGGGGTACAGACCGCAAAATAAAAACCACAGAAAATGAAAATAAAGTCAGGCAATGTTGTTAAAGGTTTCTGTACTGCACACAACTCCAGTCACACAGCACAGTTAATTACTGCTGGCACTGACAGTAGGGATCCCCTTCCATCTGCTAGGACCAGCTGATGCAAAATAAAAACAAACCCTCCGAACGCAGTACACCTCGGCATGGCCCCTGCCCATGCGACAGCCGGAGCACTGGGGGTTCTGGCAGCAGCGTTCCCTGCGCTCTGCCTAATTTTTGCCGGAGTGCTGAAACTCTTGATGCCTTATGATTTGCTTGGGATTTGTTTAATCTTTAAAGACGCAACTCTCCTTCTGCACCGCCTGCAGTCTTGCCCCAAAGACGCCTTCCACCCCACGCAGGGGAGCCAAGGCGTCCAGGGCAGAAGACCCCGAGGGGTGACTGACCTCCGTGGGGTCGCAGCGCCGGCTCACACCTCCCTCCGCTTCCTGCGCCTCGCTGCGGAGAGAGGCACAGGAGCGCTGGAAGCAGGGCAGGTGCTCCACTGCAAGGAATGCCCGAGGGCACAGACCCTTGCCCTGCGCCCCGCAGACCCCCCTCCCGCCTTCAGGAGGGTTGCTGCCGCTGACCGCCGGGTACGCGACCCAGGCAGCGCAGAAGGAAGGCACCGCTTACCGGAGCTGCTCGCCGGTGAGCAGGACCTCAGCCATGTGCTCCAGCTCCGCCGCCTTCTGCTGCATACTGCTCATGCCCTCCTCCATCGCCGCCGGCCTGTGGGCACAGCACCTCCCGGTGAGGGGGGACCGTGGAGCCGCCGCCGTCCCCAGTCGCGCTGCCCGCGCTGGCAGCTCCGAGAGGCGGCTCTCGCCCGGCCTCGGCCCCTGCAGAGGTTGACGCTGGAGTTGGGGGCAGTGGTAGCCTCCCCCGCCGCCCCGCTTCGCCTCACCTGAGCCTGGCAGGTCACTTTTCCCCTCAGCAGGCTTCGATCCCCTCCCCGTTTCCCGTGTTATTGTGTCACAGGCAGGCGGAGAAACACATGGCTGCAGCCGCTGCAGTCGCAGCACGGCTCGCCGAGGCAGCAGCGTCCCCCCACGGCTGTCACACGGCAGGGTCGACTCTGCCTGCCCCCGCGGGAAAAGGCCAGATCCCTGCGAGGCTGCGAATCCAGCGGCTCCCGTCGCCTCGACTCCCCGCCGGGCCCGCTGAGACTAAGCCAGCGCCGCCGCTCCCCTGGTTGCCGGCCCTGGGTTGGGGGGAGGCCGAGGAGGGGGCAGAAGGTGCCTGCGAATGGAGGAGCGCTGCGGTCTCCTCCCGTGACTCTCTTCCCGCGGTGCAAAGTCCCCGTGACCTCCCTCAAGCGCGGGGTTGAGCGAAGGGAAAGCGCGCAGGGGCTTCGCCGCTGTGCGCTGGAGGGCTCCGCGCTGACGGCGCGGGGAAGATGCTGCTGCCGGCGCTTCGAGCCGCGCTCGGGAGTTAACCTAAGCCACACAGGCCGGGGGGAGAAAGAGTGAGGCAGGAGAGAGGGAGGCTGGGCAGAGAGAGAGCTATTGATCCGGATTTTCACTCTCAAAAACTGCTGCTGCTTTTCCACCGTCCTAGTGCCTGCTTCTGTGGTACCTAGGAATATTTTCAGACACTGGTCCCCTGGACACCTCACCTCTTTGTCTCCAGGCGACACTGGATGTAGAAATCTTGAAAGGGCAGAGACGGATTTAATCTTGGCAATGGGAAGTAAAGTGCAGGGTCAATGTTTGTCAACATTTTGGATGGCGAAAAAATTCCCTGACTTTTTTAAAGAGTCCAGGGGACATCTTCTGTGGTGGTCCAACCATGGTTTTAATTTATGAAGATGCAATTATGACATACTTTGATTGCCTATTCATTGCCTTTACTTCTGCCTGCACATAGTCTGTGTGTACAGAAAACTGCATATGCTGAAATGTCTACAATATTGTGATAGTTTCCAGACCAAGAGAATAACTATGAGGGAATCGAGTGAACCTATTAGTAACTACGCTGCAGACAATGAGAAGAGGGTCAATCTTTGCACAGCCCATAGCAGACTTGCAGCATTTATTACCAAAGGAAGCTCTGTAAAAGAATGACTCGGAGTCAAGGAAAAAATGGACAAGTAGTTGGAAAAGAAATCTACAGAGGGTTATTAACCAGACAGCTACCACATCCAGCTCAGGAAATTCTCTGTTCTAAAAATAATTGGAAGCTAAGCAAGCTTCATGAGACATTTCATATATGCTTTCCCTGCTGTTCCCTAAGCATCTGTTTATAGCCACAAAGATGAATATTGGACTAGATGGACCTCTGGTTCAACCCAGCATAGTAATTTTGATGAACGCTTTTGCAGGGACTCAACACTAGAGATCCAGGGATGGCAAAAGACGAAAACCAAAATCTGTCTTCATTCCATTTGCTGAATGTGCATGGAGGAGAAGACACTTTAGGACTGTAAACACTATGGCTTGAGCTTGCTCTAAATTCAGAAGACTTGCATTTAATCTGAATACTTGCAAACTCCCTGTAATTCCACTTGTACTGTAAACATACAGAGTACAGATTCACAGAGATGAAAACAAAAAGGAAATTGAAACAACCATCTCATCTGACCTTATCTTTAGGACAAAGAATTTACGCAGTCTCTTGAAATTGAATGACAATTTCAAGAGAATGTTACTGTACTTTGCAGACCATTTCTGAGTAAGCTTTCAGCTCCGTCACCTGGGTTTGCCTGATTCAGCTATTTACCGCTACTAAAAAGGGAAACATTGCACTTGGCTCTGGTGGCACTATCTACAATGTGTCTTGTGTTAGTTTTTTCCCTTTCAGGACATGTGCTTGCTGCAATTCTATTCATTAAACAGGCAGAAGATTATCAGAAAGTGGAGAGTTTCTTCTGGATTACTGAGCAGAGCTCACTAGTGCGCAGATGACTGTCAGGTCCAGCAAGCACCAGATCTGGCACTGAGGTGGAGTGGGCCTGGGGAGCTGGGAGCAGGAACAGAAGAGGAGGAAGGAGGAAAGGGGGAAGTAGATGTCTTTGGGCAGTGACAGCTTCTTTCAGGGTGTTTGAAGAACTGCAGCCTACAATGCGTATCTTTCCTCATATATTCCTGCAATTCAAAAATGCAGGCCAGTGCAATTTCCTGTACTGAATTAATTATTATACAAGCCCATATTTGCCTTTATGTAATTTGTAATTTGTTCCACATCTTCACACTAAAATTTCTTACAGTTACAGTACGTCTAAGAGGAGGGAATTAGTCGCCCCAAACCTACTGTATGCTAAAATAGTTAATTAACGTAACCCAATGGGTCACATTTCAGCTCAGAGTCAGTAATGAGCTACATGAAAGGGTTAGATGTTTGGATCTTATTTTTAATGTACAGACTGCTATGGAACATAAGGTCTAACAAAAGATTAAGTTGTCTTGACCCTTCCCCCCAGGGGAGATTGGTTACCAAGGCTAGGATGCTTCTTTACAAATGGGACAGTATGTGATGGGACAGTATGTGCAGAGTCTGCTATCCTGACAGCAGGAAAGAGAGAGGTTTCCCCCTGAGATAACTTCTGGGAAGCAGATGAATTTCTTTAAAGTTCAATTTCTTTTTAAAGTGTTTTCAACTTTAGGAGTTAGTGTCTGGTATAGATATGAACAAATACTTGCATTTTACCATAGCATGGCTGGAGTTAGGTGAGATGAAGATAGACAGCTAACAGTAAGGCATTCTTCTGCTAAAAGCATGACAGATCTTTGAGCTGGAGCCCTGAGACACTTTAAAATTCAGCCTCCACAATATCAAGAGGGTAAGAAGAGTCCCATAGGTCTGGAGGAGAGTTGGTAACACAGCCATGATTGCCAGTGACATTTGATGATGCTGAAGGCTGTCTGGCATGGGTGAGATATTAGGCTACACATTTGAACACCCAAAATCATGACACTCTGTGTAACATGCATACACAGGGACCTTGTATTAGAGCACTAGCTTTAGAAAACATTCTAGTAATTTGTATAAACCTTCTTATCTCACTGAGTAAATACTCAACTTGTGAACTGCTAAATGTTTACACAGCGAAATGTTATTTTCACTGCTTTAAAGAGGAAAGTTATGGAGCAGATCATCTTGAATGTGCTTAGCACCAGCCTTGGTAAAGTTAGGTTATGGTTGAGTTTGATGGTCTTAAAGGGCTTTTCCAAACAAAAAGATTGTATGATTCTATGAAACAATATTACATCTGTGGCCTACCTTTTTAATGGATACATTAATCTGAGATTTGATAGATTAGTTGCTTAATCTAAGTAATTAATTTTTCTGTAGCATTGTACCTGAGTCCTTGTTGTATAAGGCCTGATTAGGCCAAAATAGGTTTATACATGTCCTGGCTTGCCCAGACATGTTTTTCTGCTCTCCCTCCTTCTGCAACTGCAGGAAAGAGGACAAAGAACCTGGAGCCAATGAGTCTAAGGACTCTGGTTTGTCCAGACTTTTTTTGTTCCTGTTTACATCCTGTGGCAAACAAGGTACACACGCTTGGCTTGTGCCTGCCTTGTGCCAGGCCTATGTTTTTCCCAAATTTGGGTAAAGCAAGCCTATGGCTTCACCTAATATGGTCAGCCTTGGCTAACTGCCATTCCAATTGGCTATTCTGTGTCCAAAGGCACATTAGTCTCGGGCTGCATTGATAAAAAGAGATGAGCAGGTAACACAACCTGCTCTGCCATTGTATTCATGCCTGCTGCTGCCTGCTGCTATTGCTCACTGCCTTATTTTGTCCTGAACTGCCTGGAAACTCCACTGCCTCGAGTTTACCAGGAACAGGCTCTAAATGCCTCCACGTGATCAGCCTGCATAGACAGCATGACATCTGTGCCAAGACTGCACATCACAAGACATCCTGCCTACACCCGAAAGTCTCCTGCCAAGATGAGGAGCCCTGGAAGGGAAGGGTCAGAGATTGTCTGCTGACAAGACAGTAACAGAATTCCCTTGAAAGCGTTTGGGTACTGTCTGAAGCTGTAGCCAGCCCTGCCAGTCGGGAGATAATTTTGTGAGTAAATAATTGAAGCCTCTTGTAATTCACCAATTGCCTTCTGCTATAAGCAGAAAGGAGCTTCCTGAGTCCATCTGAGTGGGCAAACAGTATAATTAACCACAAACAGTGTATTAACTGCAAGAACCTTCTCTTCCAGTTCAATTAATGTTATATTATTGCTATTTAAACCTTCTAGATCTGTAAAGGGTTAACCCTCCTGGGTGGGGGGAGTGGTCAGAACTTGACCCCACATCTGCTGGCCCCCAGGTGTAGTGTTAGCCCACTCCCACTTCCTGTCTGGACCCCCTATATAAACAGAGGAACTTCCTGTTGCTCTCACTCTTGATGGAGTGCATGCCTGACACCATCCTCATTCCTACTCTCTTGTCTTACCATGTGGCCAGTCTCTACCACACGGTGGACATCTCTTCAATCCACTACCATCCATCTGGTTGTATATGTATTTTGTATCTTGTTTTCCCTTCCCTATACCTATTTGTAACTCCCCTACCTTAAATACCCTTTATTTGTTGTTAAAGTTTTCTTTTACCTTCCAAATCATAGCCAGACTGTTCTTTGGGTGTTTTTACCCCTTCTGTCTCCTCCTTTCCTTCCCCCTTTCCAAAAGAGGAGGGAGAGGGGAAGGCATCCTACTATTATTGGATTGGTTTCCCCTGAGAAGCTAAACTCAAACCAATACAAGATCCTATGTTATTATTTGTATAATGTTTCCATGACCGTGCAAAGAACTGATTATTATTAAAATTAGTGATGGGGGGGGCAAGACTCCTAAATACCAAAATTAATAAACAATATTAATTTTTGAAAATACCATCTCACAATCAATTAATTATCCCCCCCCATTACAATAGTCCTATATAAGGTTGGTTGTCTTTCCCTTGCTGAGATTAGTAGGGCTTTTTAAACAGGAAAACAACAGACATATCATTAAGGCATTGATCACCTCACGCAGAAGATTGTGCACCTCAAGGAGAAAATGCATTAGCAGATGCAGTGGGTTAATAGTTTTGGTTTTCCTAATATTTCTTGTATAAGGGACAGCATTGTGTAGGCATCAAAATTAGAAATACCCAGTCCCTCTCTTACTGAGGAAGATACATTCAAAATAAGGGTTTGGCTTTTAGTTTGGCCTTTCATTTAAATAGCTCTTGCAACACTCATGGAAAATGGGTGTGTAATTTTTGTTTGGTTGGGTTTTTTTTCTGTATTCCTATGCTTATTTGCAAAGAGAGACCGCTTGTCTTTGTGTTTCAGCTGGTTCACTTCCTTAGCACTAGGGGCCTGGCCAAAGGGAGCCAGAAGAACTACTAGGTATTGTCCAATCTCCCCTCCTCTTTTCAGACTACATACAATACTGTTTCCCATTGTAGGCATTGCACAGATTACATTAATTGCTGCTCATTTGCTGCTCTAAGTTGAAACAATTTAAGTTATCTGCTAGGAACTGGTTAAAAGAATCAGTGCTTGTGTGATACAAAAGACTGAATGCATCTGGCCAAGCTAATTTTAGTCTTGAGATAAACCACAGGAAAAGTTACTAAGATTTCAGCAAAAAAAAAATCATACATTTTGAACTTCTCTTTTTCTATTGTAACATCCAAGTTCCTGCAAAAGACACCACACTGAGACAACAAGGAATTTATCACAATCTATCCAACATTTCAGCACTACAGTGAGACTAGTAGCTGTCTAGATTCTTATGTTTAATATGGCACTGACCCGGCAATCATTTTAATAGTGAGCTGAAGGGCAGAGAAAAAGGCATTTTGATCCTCAGATATACAAAAACAATCTAAAAGAGGCTTTCTAAGCCTGTCCTAACTCAGCTTTTCCATTTTGTGGCCGCTGGGCCAGAGACAGTGAGATTTTTGTGCCAACTGATGGCTAAAGCATGACCAGGAGTGTTTTAGTGATTGCTCCTGTGAACAGCTAAATATTTTATGAAAACAAACAGCTTTTATAAGAAAAAAAAGATTATAAATTCACATCAGACCAGCAGACCAAATAACTCAAGCTGACAGTATGGTCTGCTAAACCAGCATTTTGGTGTCCAATGCCAGTGATGCCATTTGTGCTATACACTTGAGTCCTTCTATTTATTAACATTTTCTATTTTCTCTCATTTCATGTACTCAGAAGCATTAAAATAATTTCTAATTTTATAATAATTTCTAATCACAAAAATACTTACCTGTCAAAAAGACCTATAAAACTGGCAGAAGCCTTAATCTTTCAAGATTTCAGATGTATTTCCAGCATTTCTTTTTTTGGTTTGTTTTCTCCTTATTTTGTTCTGCAGTTATCGGATAGAAATTACAAACTCATTCAGCCTGAATTATGTCTATATCATATGTTAAGTGCAGGTTGTAGTCCAGGACTCTTGTAGCATCCAGCTCAGCCCATGGGCTGGGAGGTGCGATTCAGGTGAGAAATATGGCCAAGAGCTGAAAAGGAACTGCTTTCTAAACCACATCTCACATGTGAAGGCAACACCTACTAGCTAAGTGGTAAAAAAAGCCAGCTTCTGAAGCTGTCCCCCAGCTGTATCTGTGTTAATGTGCTGTGATGTCCGGTTGCAAGATCAAAAAGGTTTACTTAAAACACTGTGGCTTGAACTGATGGTTTGATTCTGCACTGTAATCAGCCCTGAACACCCAGGCACATTTTTCTTTTTACTTTTTTTTTTTTTTTTTTTTTGTGTGTGTGTGTTTACCTTTGGGAGATAACAACTAGGAGCTGAGATTCAGTCAAAGGTGCTGCTCCTTATGACTCCTTTGTTACCTGTTACTGCTTCTCAGCCTTAGTTTGTGTTGCTCTTTGCACACTGCCTGTGAAGAAGCACACTGTGCCATAAGCGATCTGGCTCTTCCATGCCCTGGAGTTGGCACCACGGCTGGGTTTGGAGTGGGTGGTGGGTTCAAGCATGCAGTGCACACGTGTCTGTGGATATGTGGTTCTGGTGGCAGGAACAGATGCAAACGGTTTGAAAGGATGCCAAACAGCTGCTGCCATGAGATACAAAACTGTGCTTCTGTATGACTGATGAGGTTTTTAATAAAGAGTATCAGTCTTTGTCAAGCAGTACTCTGCAAAGCAGAGGTTTCACCGCTGTCTCTGTCCATAACCACATCACATCCTGTCATTAGGTGAGGCTGAGATGTGACTGAGGAACACCCACCAACAAAGCTGTTCTTAGGGCTGCCAGGCCTCTCTGAGGCACAGCTGGCAGGCATGGCACATTGCAATTATGCCACCAGTGCTGTGAGATGCCAGAACCGCCACAAACCCATGGCATCAGTTAGCTCTAGTGGGGTAACCACCAGCAGCAGCTACTCTGGCTAGCCTAACCCCCGTGTATGTCTTCATATTAGACTGTTTCCAGTATATACGTTTAATCACTCTGCCACCCTGTGGTCTTTCCAAGAACTTAAGTATGAAAATACATATTAGAAAATTGTGAATTGATGCCCTCCCCTCAAAAAAAATCCAAAAACAAAACAAACCCCCCCAAAAAAACAAAACCAAACCTGTTGAAAGAAGCTAATGGTAATATTAAAAGGGAATATTCTTATAATGTAATATGCACAGGATCAGAAACATACTTGACTCCATCACTAGTGTCCCTCCACAATGGACAACAGAGTAACTACCCCATCTAATAAAAATTTAAAAGTCAGTAAAATGCTAGATAAGTCAACATTCTCTTTTATGAAACCACCTTGCAAGGAAGTGTTTGTCTGGTACCTCCTGTGTTCTCAAAATATTTATGGAGGTCCTGGAGTGCTGAAGAAATGAGATAAACTCTGAAGAATATGCTTCTAGAGTAAAGCAGAAACCACACTGCACTGAGATGTAGCAAAATGATCAGATATGACCAGGCTGTTTAATCTGCTAAGAAATGCTAGTCATTTAGCTTGATTAGTTTTTAAACAGAATTAATTCCTCAATCACTCAACATTAGGATGCAGGGCTCATAGCATAATATTGTGTGATTTGGTATACTGCTTATTTACCATTACTTACCTAGCATGAGTACGTAGGTTTGCTGAAGCCTTAGGCCATGAGCTGTGAACTTTCACCTAGATATGCTGAATTTTTATCTAGTTAAGTGAAAAAGGGCCTCCAGAGCCAGGGAGACCAGAAGATAAGGAGGCTACAACTGTTAGTAGAAGCTGCAGCTCAACAAGGTAACAGCCTGCTTGGAGACAGAGAAGGAATCCAGTAAGGTGTCAGAAGATCTTGGATCAAAAACCACCACTGGACCAAAAGACACATGGAAGATGTGTGAATAATGCATTTACTCTGGAAGGCTACCCCAAACAAAGAAATCCACAGGCAATTATACATCAATTATACCTTTACAGTCTATGCACGCACCATTTCCCAACAGACATTCACCTCCTAGATACTAATGATAATAGTTTCAATTAATTTTGGCAGCAAGTGTATTACATGATTCAATTTTAGGTCCCACAGTAAAGTATTGCTGTTAATTTTGCCAACAAACAAAATAAGCTTTGTCTGAATTACAGTTTTTGCTGTGGTAGAAACACTGTGGAGAGCTCTCCAGAAAATGTAGATGGAGCAAAAGATTTTCACAATGTACTCATGCATTAAATGACAAGTATGCCCTAACCTAAAAGGTCTCTATAATTAGTATATTCTTGGAAAAAAGTGTCCTACTCTTTCATTCTAAGCTTTACAGAAATCACAGCCCTTCCCACCGGCTACACCACTCCCTCACCACAGTGAGGACACACTCTGACTGGCTGAGACTGGGAAATGGTTGCTCAGATTTGCACCAGCTTACCTTGAATGATATCAGTGTGGCATGACCGATCCTCTGGCGTTGTTTGCAATTGCATATGCTGTCCTTGTGGAGAAATGACATAACAGCAAAATGAGTACCTAGGCACTAGTTGTCTCATAAGCACTGGGTATCTGGATTCTTGTTTGTCACAACCGTACACTCTGCAATTCCCTGAACTGTGTGAAATGTACTATACTGTGTGAAATGTACTATTGGTGGTGTTTGTGCCCCAACTATTCTGGCATGTGCTTTTCAGCTCTGTGCTTAAGTATTTCTTCTCCACTGTTTCCAGTGTAGAACCAATTTTGTCACTGAGATAGTCCAAACAATTGTATAGTTTACACTAATATGTTTATTTTTTTTCTAATTTGAATATAACTCTTTTGCATCTCCTTGATGGCCTATTAAGTGTGACAAGACAGCACTTATCTGAGGTAGCAGTGAGCTATCTGGTTATCTTAGTAATTTTCCTTGTTTTGAGTCATGGACTTGTTATCTCCTGCTTTGTGGTGCTTGCTGGCTGACATAATCAGGTATGACAGGTTTACTGCAACATGATAATACAAATTAATCGATACCTGGAAGATAGAATATGCAAGCCACTGCTTTGCTAGTTTTGCTATTCATTGCAGAATGCAAAATCAAAGCAAAACACAACAAAAAGAAAAGAAAAAAATCTAACTCAAACCTCAGCTCCAATGGAGAGCAGAAAAGTGTTCTGGGGGTCTCAGTTCATTTAGGGTCCTGAGCTGTGACTAAGAACTGAGCATTGTGATTAAAGGAGACAAACACATCTAATCTTTATAGATTTGTCTAACTTTGCTGTGGATCACATTCATTTTGACTTGTGCCACATATCACAAGTTCACAGGATCACAGGATATCAGAGGTTGGAAGGGACCCAAAGAGATCACCAAGTCCAACCCCCCTGCCAGAGCAGGACCATACCATCTAGCTCAGGTCACACAGGAACGCATCCAGATGGGCCTTGAAAGTCTCCAGAGAAGGAGACTCCACAACCTCTCTGGGCAGCCTGTGCCAGTGCTCTGAGACCCTTACAGTAAAGAAGTTTCCCCTTGTGTTGAGGTGGAACCTCCTGTGCTGCAACTTACATGCATTGCTCCTTGTCCTATCACAGGGAGCAAGTGAGCAGAGTCTGTCCCCCTTCTCCTGACACTCAGCCCTCAGATATTTATAAACATTTATTAAATCCTCTCTCAGACTTCTCTTCTCCAGACCAAGCAGCCCAAGGTCCCTCAGCCTCTCCTCATCAGGCAGTCCCCCAATCATCCTCGTGGCCCTCTGCTGGGCCTTCTCCAGCAGATCTCTGTCCCTCTTAAACTGGGGAGCCCAAAACTGAACACAGTACTCAAGATGGGGTCTCAGCAGGGCAGAGTAGAGGGGGAGGAGAACCTCCCCTATTCTGCTGGATACACTCTTCTGTTATCTGTAACTTACTGTCTATTCATTTCAGCAATATTGCCCAGTTCTTACATTTGAGACAGACTAGAAAATCATTATTCAATATATTCATGCATGATGGATTTGTACAATGGCTCAATGATATTTTCTGGTTTGTTTGTGCCTTTCAGTGTGATTTTTTTTTTTT